>JASSUY010029276.1:0-38720 GCA_032466535.1 Forpus xanthops
AGGGGAAGTTTAGATTGGACCTGAGGAAGAAATTGTTTCCTGTAAGGGTGGTGAGGCACTGGAATGGGTTGCCCAGGAAAGTTGTGAATGCTCCATCACTGGCGGTATTCAAGGCTGGGTTGGACATAGCCTTGGGTGACATGGTTTAGTGTGAGGTGTCCCTGCCCATGTCAGGGATGTTGGAACTAGATGATCTTAAAGTCTTATCCAACCCTAACTGTTCTATGATTCTATGACCCATTTGATTGCTAAAAGGGTTGCTTAATTCAGACTTTTTGCCTTTCAGACACCCCGTACCTGTGAAAACTTTATCAAATTGTGCAAGAAGAACTATTATGATGGAACAATTTTTCACAGATCAATTCGTAATTTTGTGGTGAGTATTGAACAGATACTGTGTAATGCACAATATATAATGTCCTCAGCTATTTATTTAGTTTAATTAAGTTTTAGTTTCTTCCATGCACAACTGTTTGCAGTAGATACGTATTAAATATACCATCAGAATAAGGACTGTCCTAACTTACTAGATTGTATTTATTAATCTTACTAACAATTGTCTCTGACTAATATTGCCACTTGAAGCATCACTGCATTTAGCAGTGCTTTGCTGGCATTCCAGACAAAGCCTTTGAGAGTCATTGCTTTGGCAAAGCTCTTGTTATCTTCCCCAAGCTGTGGGTGGGTGGTTAATGAACAGAAGGGGGGGGAGAGAGAGAGAGGGAGGGAAATGCTAATTTGGATAAGTAATACTGTGGCCTGTTGAAATCCCATTCAGGTGAAACCTTAGAAAGCAGCTGCATGTCTGATTCAGGTTGTGGTACTAGGATACTGTCAGATTATGCTTTGCTGAATGTGCTCCAGGACAAGGTGCCCAGGCTTTCTTTGTGAAGGAGTGAAAGAGCACCTAGTGAACCAGAAAGTTGACTTTGGTGTTTAAAGATCTTGACTTAACATAGGTACAGTCCAGGCAGCTTAAGGTATTGTAACTGTCCGTGTAACTTTCTTTCAGAAGAATTAACAACCTGATCCTGAAGACGGAGCACATCTTTGGCAACACTGTATATACTTCGTAGTTAAACTCACAATTAAAACTGTGCTTGTATGACTGTGAAACTAGTCATGTCACACTGTCTACTGGGAGAGAATACAGACTATTATTTCCGTAGATCCTGCATGTATATACAGTGATTAATTTTCTTGCTGCAAGATTGGTTTCACGTGAGAATTTTCCCTGCTGCAGATAGTGAGGGGGATACAGGGAAGTACAGGTTCAGACACAGAAAATATTCCATATTCCTTCATTTCTTGCCTTTGCATCACATGGGGGATTGGTAATAAAATATAAAGCCTTTTCAGTTCCAAAAGCAATACATCAATGTTTAAAAAGCAGGTTATGACTCAGCACATAATAGAAAGGATGATCTGGTTAACCTGTTTGAGGCTGTTTATTTCCCCTATTTAGCCACAAGAGACTTATTATTTTTATAAAACTGTCATTCTGCTTTTGGATAAGTAATGCAGGAGATGACAGCCAGCTGATAAAAGGGGCTCCAAACAAGTAATAATGGTTTCCTTGTTCCTGACTTGTCAACAATATAGAAAGAGGAAAATCAAACAGAATTGGCTCTTACGGCTTATATGTAATGTCTTTCACACAAATACATATGTAAGCTATTGATCTAATTTTAATTCTGCAGATCCAAGGAGGTGATCCGACTGGAACAGGAACAGGTAAGGTTGAGTTTGAATCAAATAAGCTGCTTTCACTTCATGAGATATGTTGTTAATTTTATTTCCAAACACCTGCAGTTCTCTGAATGATGATATATGGTACATTGTATTGCTAGTTTAAAGCAGGGGGTTTGTTGGTCTGTTTTTTTGACCATTTTGACTATGCTTAAAATTTCATCTCATATTCTCAGTCTAAAACTTTGACTTTTTGCTTCCTTTTTTTCTTCCTGAAAATAAATAAATGAAAATTATAATGACTTTACAGTTGGCCTTCCAGGGCAAAGAACAAAGGCAGAAAACATTCTTGCAAAGTCGCTTTCAAATTCAGTGTTAATGAAATACTTGAGACATGCATCACTATTGGTGAACGGCCAGATACCATCTGTTCTCCCAGCTAGTTGCCTTGTACAGCCCAAGCTGCTCTTTTTCTAACTTATAGGTATCACTGTTACTAAATTCTTCTATCTTTTCTTTCCGTTTTAGTTGGAGATCTGCATAGCAGGCATATCAGAAATGGTCAGGAGACAAAGCATTGCCCACCACAATAGATAGGTCACATAATATCTCTAGTTGCTGCTGTAAATTTGCTCATTTTCCACTTGCACCTTTTATCTACCCACTTGTAGATGTCACCAGCCTCCACAGCTCCTTCCCTGGTCCTGCAGGAGTTCTGTTAATTTTTATTCTAGTTCATACATGTATCACTTGTATATGCAAGCACTGTTTTGTTCTTCTGCGTGCTCACGGGTCATCCAAAAAAAGATGTCTTTGTAGTTGTTAAATACTTCAGCTCTATTTATTTTGTAAATAATGTTGGTGTGAGTTGCCCAACAGCTTTTCTTCTACTGCATGTGATACTCAGCAGTTGCATACTCTTAAGATTTGAGATTAGTTAAAGGTTCTGAGTTGATGGCAAAAGCCCATGAACAAGAATTGTTACCTTATATACTTGGGCTGTTGAAAGAAACGTGATTTGATTTCATTATAAGGAAAGTTTTAGTTCGAATCCCAAAAGACATAATTAGTAACATCTTTGAAAATGAGAAATTAAACAGGTGTCAGGAGATGGGAGAAATTTAATGGGTTGACTGAGACACCTTTACCCTCATAGGGTGGAATTCAGCTCCTGCTGTGGAATGAAAATTAACTTGCTGGTGTCATTCCTGTCTCTGTGCAAATGGTAGAGGTGTTCTAAGACAGCACAATTAATAGTTGGCAGAGAACTGGCATTGAAGGTCAAGGCTCAGCTCTACCGGCAAAGCAAATAGGAAGCAAAATGCAAATAAGCTCATAGGAGAAAAAACCCTCCTATGTATATTCTTTTATTTATAAAAGGAGTTTAATGACCTCTAGTCTTTTCTATCTTGTTTTCCTCCTTGTCATTCTTAATTAAATACGAATATACTGCAGGCGAGATGGCTTGCAAACATCTGTCAAGACTATTAAAGTTCTAATGAAATGAACAGTGTACACTCAAATAGCTACAAGTGTTGCAGATTTTTAGAGGCTGTTATTGTAGAGTTCAAATGATGCAACTCTCTGGTTTCTATTGTTTTAAGACATCTTGAGTTTTAGATGTCCTTAATCACTTACTGAGTATGATAATATCACAAGAAAAAGTAAATGGTCAATTCTCAAGGCACATGCCATAAGAAGGTGGTCAGACTGGAGGTGTCTGTCTGGTTTTGTGTTCTGCCTGCAGCAGCATAGCCAGAGGATGGTACAGCTCAGCAGCAGTTTAAGAGCATGGCAAATGTAGTTATGCTCTCCTAGATTCCCATGGTTTAAAAATGTTGTGCACTGGCTTGTGCATTATTAATGTGAGCACACGTGTGCATGTTAGGAAAGCTTTGGAATAAAGCACTTGGATTCAGTGCTTTGTACTTTTTTATACCTGGGTCTTGTATGTTACTTGCAGTATAAGTTCCCTTTTTTATTTCTGGCAGCTGCAAGGAATTTCCATATTTCTTTAACTTACTGCTTCTTAAAGGAGAAAAAAAAGATGCATCTTTGAAAGCTAAGAAGTCCATAACATTTAATGGTCTTTAGAGATTTACTGGGGGAGTAAATAACTGGACTTCATTAATATCAGAGAAGCAAATGAGAGTAGAACAGGGTTTTCTTTCCACATAATTCAGTTGGCAATAGGGGAGGCTGCTTGGAGGTTGCTTATTAAACATCAGTATTTTAAACTGCCAAAATTGTTTCTGTTAGAGCCTTTTGTAAAAAGGGCTCTAACAATAAAAAAGAACATCCTTTGTTTTCTCTTCCACAGAGAACCTTCTACTGTAACTGAAATCTTCTGGGTAAGAGGCTTGGGATGTTTCTTTGTTAAAAAGGAAAAAAACACCTTTTCCAAACTGACATGTGGAAGGTGTGTTGAGCCTTCAAATATATCTTTGATTTGCTCTATTTATTTAATTGCTCTTCATCAGCTCAGGAACTAGAACTGACTTGTTTAAAACTCTTCCCCCCATTTGGTTTCTGTCATCTGACATTCATCCCTGTTCATCAACAGGTGCAGCGTTTATGGTTGCAACACCCAAATGCTTTGATGATCACCCACTCCATTGCTAACTAAGCCCAGGACTGTTAAGCTTCTGGGTGGATTTGGGCACATTGAGTACAACCTGATGTATGGTTACATGTCACACATACATACTGCAACTGTCCTCTCTGCTCACCTAGATTAAGAGTGCTTGTGTTTTGGAAACAATGCATAGGTGTAAAATGCCACGCTGGCTGTCAGTGGCTGCTCACTTCCATGACTGCTCTGGCTGAACAATCCTATCTGAAAGTAGCACTGATTTTTGTTTCTCTTGTATTTGTTATTCATCACCCCCGTGTGTCCTTTTTGAGTCTCTTAAATTGTTGTAAAAGTAACTGTGACCCAGAAGACCTGTGGACAATTGATTGCTGGTACTCAGCAGGAGGAGGGTGGAAATTAGCATTATGGCATCTAGAAGTTGAGATGCCACACTAGGAAAAGAGTGAGGACTAGAGTTCTTCCTTAGCTTAGCTTAGCTGGCAGACCTGTATTGCCAAAGCAGTCATATACATATTACTGTAATGTGGACACTGATTTAGAGGACCAAACTAATTTTCTTCAGACTTCAGCTTAGTGTTTCATAAGTCTACTGGGAGAAATTTTCTGTTGCTGCAGCAGCTTATTTCTTTTCTAACAAAATAACCACCCAGAGAGGCAGTATTCAGAGCAATAAGCTGAGTCATGGTCATTCCTTGTAATGATTAATTATTTGAAAATGAATTTTAGATTTGTGATGTATCTCTTTTCCTGCTCTTCATAACAACTAAGTGGTTGAACACTGTGAGTAATTCCGTCTAACTCATGCTAGTGCAAGTGGAGCAGCTGCTCTGTATTTCAGTATTCAAATAACAGAAGAAAATTTGCATGTAGGGAAAATAGGTTTAATATCCTAACCCTTTTGTATTATAGTTTCAAAGCAGCACAGACCATTTTTCAGCTACTCTTACTCACAACCTGATGGAAGGTCTCATGAACCAGCCTGTGTGTGCCTCTGTCCATTTATGAATCCAGGAGGGCACAAAAGAATCAGATAATAGCTGTAAAAGTCCAAGAGAAAATACCAGCAGTAGCTGGCAATGAGCAGAGCTCCTCTGAAGTGTCAATAATGAAGGACTGTGAACAAACTTGGTCAGTTCTGCAATGAGATTTCCTAACAAGGGAAGTTCCTAAAATTAACCAGTTTTAGAGACCCTTTTCTTGCATGTCTGAAGCTTGGCAAAAGGACAAGGGCAAGACTTTTTTATTTAGCAATATACTCCTTTTAGATTGCAGCCCCTCTGAAAGTCCAGTCTCTGATAAGTGTGGTTAAAAGTACTGTGTCCTCTTATCTGAAAGGAGAGAAGCAGTTACTGGCTCAGCTAAGGCTTTCATATTTGCAAAATGATTCAAGAATCCTCCTTGGAAAGTTCTAAAGAAGTGTCAGATGTTATTATGTACCTCGTTGTTCCAAATGACAAGAGGAAGATTACAGAAAGTAAGCCATCATTTTTGTGAATCAGAGCCCTCCCACTTCTTTACCACTGCTTAGCAATTTTTATGCCAGAAAAAGAAAGGATTTATTTAAAATTACAACTGTCACAAATGATGATTCCCAGCCCACACCTGGCTTTTGGAATGCTGCATTTCTGAAGCTTTAGGTGCATCTCTCAGCTCCTGCAAGAAAGTTGTACAACTTCTGTAATTTTATCCAAAAATATGTTCTTTCTGGAAAAAAATGCATTTAGTAAGAACAAAGGCTACCAAAGAGTAAGATGGTTCTGTTCAGAAGAGAATTTGAAAGCGTGCAGGTTTTCTCTGTAGTTGCTAATGTGTTTTATTGCTTCAGTTGTGAGTTTAGGTCTATTCACCTTTTCATTATCAGCACAAGATGCAAATAGAAGACTGAATAACTAACACTGCTTCAGTTACAACCTAAATGTATCATGCTACTCTGCATAGCCATGGAAATGATGAATGCAGTCTAATTTTTCCAGTGAGCTGTGTGGTCTGCTTGATTTCATCTCTGTGTAAGAATTAGGTAAACATCTCTGTAATTAAAGAGAACTTTTCTCTTTTATTAAAAATGTGAGGAAGTGGCTCCCAACTGCCTTCAGCTTTCAGTCTTGGGTATCTGTGTTAGCATGTGGTTTTTATTTTATAGAACTGTGCAAAAACTCTTTCTGGCTCTTGAAGGCTTTGACATTGTGCAGGTTAAATGCTGCTAGAAGGCCAATGTGTTTCCATGGCCAATCCCAAGTAAGTGTCCAGCCTTGTGCCAACAGGACACCCCCATGTGCAGGGTTGTAAATACTGCTCCATTTCCCAGCCCCAGCTCAGCCAGTGGCAAGTCTGCTGCCATGTGAACTCCTCTGATTTTTAGCACAGAAGTCCCCAGAATTTTTTCCTGGTGCTTTTTGTAATAGGATCTCAGAAACATTTACGAGTCCAGTAGGCACACAGATCCTCTTTGACAGTAGGTAATCTTATCAGGGAGTAAGCTGAGAGGAAGGTGAAGTGACAGGCAGTGCTGCCTGCTGTTAATCTTAACACCCAGAGTCAACTCTTGTTTTCCATGGGCTGTTCTTGTAGGCTAGTGCATCAGTGTTGGGGTGAGGTTTTTACATCGTGACTCCATATATAGTCAGCAGTATTTGTGTGCTCTCTGAGGAGGATTTGGGGAATATAAGGAGGAGCATCCTCTCTTCATGGCATATGCCAGGAGTGTAACATGAGAGGGCTAGAGCTAGACAGTGTGATGATCCCACCTCCTCTGCCTGTCTGCATCCATTCTGCTTTCAGAAGATGAGGAAGATGGCACAGCCACACCTCCCAACCATGTTGAGAATAAACACAGTAAAATCTGCTAGATACTTCAAAATGCCACATAATGATTAGTGAGTTATTTTCCCAAGTTTACATTGAGCTCTACAGTAGAGTAAAACGTAAGAATATAAAATCCCTGTTCCAGACCCCCCTGGCTGAGCATTAGGCGCAGTGCTGTCATGGCAGTAGACTAATGAGGGATTTGTACTTAATCTTCAGAGAGAAAGTGAATCTGGGTTTCAGTAATTAAAAAAATATATACATTTAATACACCATCTTCTGGCTTGCTTTGTCTGGTCCTGCTTCAAGCAGATACAGCCTGGAACAATTCCAGAGGTTAGCAGGAGTTTGACAAACAGCACCTTCAGGCTGGTTTCAATTTAATGCGAATATTGAATACAGTGTTAGGGTTTTTTTATTTCAAAAAAATACTTCTTTAAAAAAAATATGTGTTTCAAAAAAGAAAAAAAAAAAAGAGAAGAAAACCCAATCCGTTCCTGTCCTGCCAACTGCAGCATCACCACTGCCCCTTGCCAGTCCATGCTGCCAGGCCTCCACAGACACTTCAGCTATGTCCTTTATAGGACGTCTGGCCTTTCAGGCAAATGCTGCACAGGCCATTCCGTGTTTGTGCTGCAGCTCCCAGGCAGACAGAATTAGCCTGGGAAACAGCTGTATGGCAGGCAGAGGGGGAAGCAGGGGCTGGATTTCGTGCTGTAACTATCTTCTAAAATATTAGCACTTATTTCCAGAGAACTGGAATGAACAAAAGTTATGACATTAATTCTGACCTGCAGTGAAATGAAATCATGCAAAAAGAAATATACCAAAACTTAATGATCATTGCTCATTCCTTCTGTCTGCAAGCTCTTGGGTCTGGTTGCTTATTGTGCCAGAGATTCTCTCTGTCATTCACAATTTTCCTTTCCTTTTGAATTATTTTTTCTGAGCAGCAAAGGCTTCAGGGCTGATTCTACTCTCCCTCAGCAGCTTAACAATCACTGTAATTCCAGCATCAGTGGGAAACATATGAAGGGTGTAACAGACTCAAAGATTTGGCCATTTGCTGCTCTGTACCATCTCAGTGGGCTGTGTTCACACTTGCTTATCATCTGAAAATTTCAGACAGCAAAAACTCCTCTGGTTAGGACTTAGAGCAAGTGCATCTGCTTTACAAATGATGAGGCAGCTCCTTCAGGAGATCCTTTGAAGCAAAAATATGTTTTTCTCCGAGAGAAGTCCAGGTGAAGTTTGTTACTCCAGTGCAGAGCCCCTGCTGAAATGCAGGCCCTGAAGCAATGGCCCTGCAGCAGTGTGGTGCTGTGGGCAGGGAGTGAGAAGGTGAAAACTGTAAAGGCAAAGAGGGAAAGAGAAGCAGTGCACAGGCATGGTGCTGTTGGTGGGCACTGGGTGTGCAGGCTTTGCAGGTGTGTTTCTGGTTTCAGGCAGCACCTGTTGGCATGGAGCCTCACTATATTCCAAGGGAAATTTGTTTATTTACTAACCTACAAGAACTTTGTTCTTCTGAATAAGGCAGGTAACTACTGCACTGCACAACTAACCTCTCTTAGCAAAAAAGAACATGCAGGGAGGTTCATTAGCAAAGCAAATTACTGGCTTCTGGTAAGGCATTTTTTAATAGATTGAACACTTGGCTAGAATAGCTGAGGTTTGGATCCATCTTCAAGACAGTAGAACTGGCTGCAGCTGTACCATATCCCTTTCACCCACTACTGGAAGTGATTGGCATATGAGATCAAGCTGATGTAATTTAGCTGATCTTAAAATATTCAATAGCCAGAGATTGCTGAAGTAATCACTCCCCCAGTACTCCTGGTTACAGAAAATCCCTGCAGGGATTGTCCCCTTTTGCTGTCTCTTGACAAATTGCAGAGAAGGCAACACTCAACTCTATTAATAGGTCCCTTGAACAGGATTAATTGGGTTTTAAATGGGTGGATTTCTTCCAGAATGTCTCACTTGCTTAGTTCCCCTTGCACATGCAGCCATCCTTTGTCTTCTTATCATCTTAAACTCTCATTTCATGCACTTGTGTGATTTTCTGCATCAGGCTTTCAGTAGGATCCTGTTTCATTCCTCAGATTTACTTGCTGCTTGCCTGTGCAGCCACATCACTAAATTGCTTTTCTCTATTACATGTGCAAATAACCATTGGGCGCTGCCCATCCTTTACTGGCCTTCTGCTTCGCAAGTGATACACTTACTGTAGAGGATTGTTGAGCCAGTTCTGCAAATGGGCAGGTCTTGCATCCTGTTTGGGTAGTTTTGTTTGGTTTATTTTTAATACTATCCTAAGGTGAAATATTTTTTCATGATTTGTCAAACAAGGTTATGGATTAGACTGTAAAACTGTGTGACTCACCTCACCCTTCGTTTTTCTTATTAAGAATGATCCTGGAGGGAAGTGCAAATGAAAATGCTGGGTCTGTCATAAATAATGTAAAAATGACAGCCAGGAGGAGTGGTCTCCCAGACCCTCTTTCTGTGCACAGACATGGAAGAGAAATCAGTTTTGGATGGCTGGGTCTAGGGCTTGTGCAAAATTTTATCATCCGTTTGACTTCCATTGCATTTAAGTGCTTACATTATCCATATATATAGTCCAAATATCTCATTTTTACCTTTTATTTTGGAGAAATATAAATCATCATTCTTCACTGTTTAGACAGGAGTTAAGTATTTGGGCTTATAGTTCCTATTCTTAGTTGGTTCTATCAACCTATTTAATCTCTCTAATATTTTATTTCCAGAAGCAATGCTGTATACAGAGTGCAGTTAAACTAGTAATTCTTTGCTCAATATACTGTCAGGAAGCCACTTTTTAAAGAAATAATGTCTCAAAAAAAGAAAAACAATAGTGGGCCAGCAGTAAAAAATTAAATACTTGGCAGTTTTTCAGCACACAATATATAATGCTGTTGATAAGCAGTGTTGTGGTTTAAGGCCCTCATGCAGCTCGCTCACTCCCCCTTCTTTCTTCCCCCAGTCCTGGGGGGACGGGGAGGAGAATCAAAAGAATGTAGCTCCCACAAGTTTAGATAAGAACAGTTTAGTAACTAAGGTATAACACAAACCACTGCTGCTACCACCAATAATAATGCAATAGAAATACAAGGAAAGAGTACAACAGCTCACCAACTACCACGAAGTGCACCTCCACCCTTCTGAGTCTCTGCTCTCTGTTTTTACATCCTGGGCATGACATGCTGTGGTATGGAATACCTCTTTGGCCAGTTTGGGTCAGGTGTCCTGTCTCTGCTTCCTCCAGGCTTCCCCTCCTCCCTGACAGAGCATGAGACTCAGAAAGCCCTTGGTCAGACCAAAACATTACCAAGCAGTAACTGAAAACACTGCTGTTAGCACTGCAGTTCCCAGGCCCAAAATCAAAACCACAGCGCTGCACCAGCTACCAAGAAGGAGAAAATGACTGCTACTGCTGAACCCAGGACAAGCAGTCAGGTCTGTTGCAGTTGATAGTGTGGAAGAACAGAATTGTGTTGCCAGGTAGAAATATCTGATTTCAAATGCTTGCTCAAATACCAGCCTAGTAGGGAAGAAAGAATGTATCATACTTGGGATTCAGAGTGCCAGAAACCTTGAATTTAGTGTCTGTGCCTGTTACAATATGTAGTGGAAAACTAATAAAAACAAACATTTCTTCTGTCATTATTTTTTTTTTAAGGAGGAGAATCTTACTGGGGAAAACCTTTTAAAGATGAATTTAAGCCAAACTTGTCCCACACAGGACGTGGTGTTCTTAGTATGGCAAATTCAGGACCCAACACAAACAAGTCACAGTTGTAAGTAGTCACTTGCTTGTTGTGTTTTATTGTTTCCCTCTAGACATTGTGTCTTACTCTGTTAAGAAAACAAATGATGTTTTACAAGCTACTCTTTAAAGTTCAGTCAAGTGAAATATTCTGTCGAGTGCTGCATATTGATGTCACAGTAGCTAAAGCTGCTGGTTCCCAATCTAAGAGCAAAAGGAAGCACAGAAGGAACACCTGTGGGTTTATTATATCATCATTAATTTGCCTTTTCTGATTATGATTTTAAGGTTTAGCTCATTTTTTGTCAGTGTCCCCCCAGTGTTGTCCCTGGAAGATCATTCCACCTCTTCACTTTGTTTAAATTTAGCCCCATACTGAACTTTCTGAAAACTTAATGAAATGAAACATACACTCTATGGAAATGTTGCATCTTTTTACTCACCTGGTTTTCAGTAAGTGGGAGCAGTTCTGCACTGCTGAAACGTGTAGAACCCAGACATGGCAGTGTGTGGAATCTGGGATAAAGAATGAAATATTTTTCAGTGTACAAAAGCAGAATGAGGACTAGAATGAGGGGGAAACGCATGAAGAAGCAGGAAGATATTGAAGCAGTCATAACCTTCTTTAACATTAGTACAGGCGTTTGCCTGAAGACTTCTGAAAATGTTCTGTGTCACTTTGAGCCAAATATCTGTTGGTTGCTCTCCTAGTGCTGCAATAGAAAAGAAATTATACTTTTATTGGGAGCCCCAGGAAAGACAATGGGTGTGCACGTACAGTACTGTGTGTTGAGACTAGGGAGGAAGGAAGGAAAGGGGTTCTTGGTGTTGGTCGTCGTGGTGCTAAGAATTATTGTGGCTTGTAAACTATGCAGTAGTGTGGTTAGCTTTAATTAAATGCAAGTGCTTGTCTCAGGGCCTTTAATAGGCTTACTCACATACTTAAGGCTAAGCAAATGTTGGGCAGCTTGCAGGAGGATTGAGTTGCTGTAGAGCTTATTTTGGATTTGAATGTTATTGCCAGAACTCAGGTGCTAAATTAGGGGAGAGTAGCGGCTTCTTCTTTTTTTTCAAAGGGGGATTCTAGAAGCAGAAGTTAAAGAAACAGTTCATGAGTGATGTGCCATATTGAGTCACATCATCTGCTCCTGTAAATGCGATCATGTTTCCCTAAAATTCGCAAATGAAATATGAAATTCCTTTATATGTGAAGTCCTTAAGAGGCTTCCATTGCCCGTATTTATAAAGCTTCCTAGGCCATGTTTAGACGCTTCTGGCAACTGTTGTGACCTTAGGAACTGGGTGAATAGCTTTCATGGTAGGTGATAGGCAACTGCAGTGCAGAGTGAGCCAGGTCCCCTGTGTAGGATGATGCTCAAATAATGCTCAGGACTTCTTGTTCAGGGTCATCCTGAGTTATGTTAATTCCATTGTCCTTAATTTCATTTGACTGCAGTGACGGATGAGAATCATTCTGTGTATATTTGCTACTACTCAGATTTTTTTTATTACAACACTACATAATGGATCACTTGATAATCTTTAAGTACTGGCTATCTGGGGATAAAGTGGTGCAAAGAACCCAATGTAAAGGCTCAGTTGTAATGTTTGCCCTGTGTAGGAGTTGGCATTCTGCGTAGCATCTTAAAGCTTTCCTAGGGCAAACTATGTCTAAATAGATTTTCTGGCAGATTGCAGCCCCTCCTATTTGCAATCCTATAACTTCCTGAGGCAGTTGCTTATATGGAAAAGTGCTTTTGGAATGCTTATATATTTTTAGCTGTCTCTAATGTAGTGAAACAGATGGAGACAGGGAGGAGAGCCAGCACTTCATGTCCAGCCAAGATGGGCCATCATAGAATGCAGACCACAGTGTGGAAACCTCTGTCTCATATGCTTGTAGTCCGAGTCTTCCAAAGAAGCATTAAGCTTTAGAGAAAAGTTTTAGCATCAAAGTTGCTTCGGATTGGTATTTTAGTTCCCATATTTTAAGTGTAAAAATACAAACCCCAAAATTTAATGTCCAATGAATTAAAAATTATTAAAAATCCCAACTTTCACAGGTTTTCATTATTTTTGACTCTTGGAAATATTCTTCTGCTGTGTTTGTGTCCAAAGCACAAGTTTGCAATGATCAAAGAAGTGGATCACTAAGAGGCCAATGTAATGGAAGAAAAATGCAAAATGTAAATATCCTGAAAGATGAAAGTTTACACTGGCTGGGGCTGTTGTGTTATACAACTGTATTCATTGGATAGAAGCTTCCAGTCACGCACAAGAAGTGTACTTCTCAAGCAGGATGCACATCTCCCTGTCCTGCATGAGCTTCCCAGAGCCTGTCTGGCCAAGAAGGCAAATGCTCAGCTTAATATTGGAGCTTATGCAAGTCACCATGCCTGGAGTACTCTTTAGAGATGTTAGTAAGGTGTAAAAACGAGAAGTCGGAACTCCAGAATCCAAGACAATTCCCACAAAACAGAGGAGTTAAAGGATGTTTGGCCAGTGGGCCACCTGTGGAGGAGTCAGAAAGGGAGAGGGGCTTGTCTTGTTTCAGAGAGCTTTTGTATGTGTAAAAGGATGGTTTTATGTTTTTAAGCATTACTGACTGTTGCTGAGTGTCAATGAGATAATATGCTGTTATGTCTTTATTCCTTCCAGCTTCATCACATTCCGCTCTTGTGTATATCTGGACAAGAAGCATACAATTTTTGGAAGGTAAGTGAAGGATTATATGAACAGCAGTATAGTGGACATGCGCTCATGCATGTCTGAAACCTTAAGAAAAGAATCTAGTGATCCTTGCAGTTGAACTGAAGCATACTCATAGCTCACAATCCAGTTCTGCTGGTCATGAATAGATGGCCAACATTGCATCAGTGCCAGTTATCAGGCTCTGCCTTTTTTTCCTCCTTTTATCACTGTAAGTTGCCTTACTTCTTTTCTGTGGGTGGCCCTCCTGGGAGTCATGAACAAAGTAATCATCATCCTGTAACCAACCGTGTTAATATCTGTGCATGCTAATTGCTGGGACACAAGAGATTACCTCTTCAACACTGCTTTCATCCTCTTATGAGCTATAAACCAGGAAATTAGTCATGACCAGGCTGCTATTCATCATGGCATAGAACAGAGCTTCCATATAGGTCTTGTGGCCCCTCTTATTTTATTCTGTTCTTCTGGGTTTTTTTTTTTATTCCTGACAATAATCATCAGTATAAAAATCTGTATGTTTGTGTGCGTGTGTGTATATGCATACATGTTTATGTGTGTAGATATATAAAGATATTACCAATGACAAGAGAGCAAGGGAGCTTCATTCTTCGTAAAAGGAAGTCTCTTCTAAAAGTCTTTTCCAGTCAAGCCCTCACATGATAAAGATCAAGGTATTTATTACAGAGGAGATTACAAAAGCTTTATGTTACAGTTTGTTCTTTGCTGCTTCTGCTGCTGGTACATGGTATTTACCAAGTCATGCATAGCTGTTCTAACAAATGTCTCCATGCAAATGGCAGGAAGGAGAATTGTACTAGCCTGCTTCATTGGTAGTTCCAGGGATTTTACAATCTTTTTAAAGTGAAGATTTAATAATTCTTTTCATAGTTTTACCTGTTTGAAAGGCAGCAGTTGAAAATAAATGCATGTGCTGTTTACTTTGATTGGATGTCGTACAATTACACTGTACAGTGAAAGTGATATATTTAATCCATCTTCTCTGTCTTAGAGTTCTTGAGGCAGAAGCTGGCTTTGTTTGAAACAATTACTTCAGTGCTGTTAGTTCCAATACTTATTCTGCAGTAATTGCACCCTGTGAAATAAAGTTCTTTTTCCTTTCTTAGGTCTGTCCTAGAAAAATTTAAAGTTCCCTATCATTTAGTGAAAGCAGATAAATAAAGCAAATTCTAATACTGAAGGCTGAGAGCAAGTATATTCTTGGAGGGGTTATATTACCTATATCCTAAGACTATTTCACTTAAGCTACAAATTGAGTCCTCCTTGCAAAAATCCCATTAAATCCCATATGGTAATGCTGTTAACCTGAGCTTGCCACCTCATCAAATAGTATTTGGGTTAGGACAGCTCAGCTGAAAATGTGACTGTTCTTCAGTCATGGATGCAACTGGCTTCAGTGAGCAAGCATCCTGTTTAGTCGATCAGTATCTTTTCATTCCCTAATGTGCTCCAGTTTTATCATAATTCACCAGGAAAGAGTAAGAGGAGCTGAGCTTCATGCGCTGCAGGGGGTGGGCTCCCAAAAGCCATGCATAACATCTCAAGTACCTTATGAGCTCAAATGATGTTTCACAATGTGCATTGCCCTTTAGAGAGGTATTACTTCAGTCAAAGTAAATGTGGTTACGTGTATATGGCAGAGATTTATGCAGTTTTAGCAAAGACTGTTCTAATCTTTTTAATTAAACTACAGTTAATTTAATTGTCCTCGCTACTACAGGAATCTGAACTTAGTTGCCAGAGTAAAGAAGTGGTGCTGCTTTGTCAGCACTGCAAATATTCGTAGCTGAAATACAAAGGAAAATCTTTTTAAAAATGTTGGGTTAGAATCATATTTGGCTTTCTGCGTGAACACTGAGTGACATCTTCATATGAACACAGCCAAGGTGGATTTTACTCTGGATTCTCTTGCATATAAATTCAGACAATGTAAAAAATGAAGTTGCTGGGATAGATGCATTCCAGTCACTATATCAATCTAAAAATTGAATACTTCAATAAATGAATTTACCTACAAATTTAATATAAAAGGCTGCTATGTGCAGCTCTTAAGATCTATATCCTGTCATCAAAATCCTTCAGCTCTTTTTACCTGCATTTGTTTTTAAATGCCATAAAACCCAAAAGATTCCAGGGATTGTATCTCTAGTGGAACTCCAGCTCTAGTTTGCTATTTTAGATCCTGGGTGTTTCCAGGATTTGGTGACTGTATCTGATCTTAGACTGTGTAGCACAATAATATCTGGGGAGCATATCTAGGAATATCTAGGCTTAAGAATACAATGAACCCATGAAATCATAATTCTTTGTTTCCATGAATGTTAAATTGGATCGTCTTAATTGAATGCTTACTGGCCTATTGTGACTTTCATATAGATTTGGGGATTATTTATTTCAGTTAATAGACAAACCTAAATACTCTGCTTTCAACTGTACCCTCAGCTATTTCTATGGAGTTCTCGTTCATGTTAGTGAGTGTTGCATCCATATCTTTGTGAGCAGAATTTGGCCTGTTTGTAATTTGTGTAGAACTTTTCAGCAGGCTTTCCATACTTCAGAGAACAAAAAAGAGTGAAAGAGTAACCACTCCCCACTCCTTTCATTTTTTTTTTTTGTCCTGTGTGGGATGGCACATTGAAAAGTTCTTTCTCTGGAGCTGCATCTTCTTCATGTCCCCACTGGTTTGAAACACAATTTTTGCATAGCAGCAGCTATTAATGTTGGATGTTTGGCTGTTAAGCGTGTTCGAAAAACACACCAGCTGCAGGCAGCAGGACTATGAAAAGTAGCATGTGTCTGGCTTGATGCACTGGAATTTTCAAGTCTCAGGAGAAGAGACTGGAGGACAGGGAAGGCATCTTGGCATGATGGGGCTGCCCACCATGTCAGGAACGAGGGCAGATGCTACTGAAAATAAAAGAGGTAATTTGGCATGTATGGGGAGCAAAACCAAAGGCAGTGAGAGAAGAATGCGTTCCCTTGGAGGTGTGTTGCAGGCTGCGCAGATTTCCTGCTCCAGCAGAGCTGCCTAAATTAAATCAGTAATTGCCATTTCTCCTAATTACCATTTCTTCTAACTTAGAGAATGCTGTAATTAATGTGAAAACTAACTGGTGGCTTTTCTTGGCTTCTAGCTTGCTGGTAAAAGGTTTAATTTAGAAACTCCAATGGTGTAAACCAACCAACATACATTCGCTCTGCACAGAATGGATAAGAAACATTTGCAGGGGACTGCTGCTGTCGTGGGCTGTGTGCGTGGGCTCTCCCTCTTACCCATGTTATAACTGAGAGTTCAACTGTTGTGTGAGCTGCATGAGCTGCTACAGCCCAAACAACAGTATCAGTTCACATTCTCTCTGTTGTGCTTTATGAGATTTAGATGCAAGCACATCCCATCCATGTTGTAATTATATTTTCTATTACTCCAATGTTCTCATCCACAGCTCCTTGGATGAGAGACCTGGTACATTTGGCCTTCATAAGCAGAAATAGAAACATAATCTCTGTCCCAGAGAGTCAGTGCAAAATAGACTGCATATAGGTGGAGGAAAGTTGAAACAGTGACCCCTTTCAGCCTACTTTCCACTGAAGAGTTTGCATTTCAGAACCAAGAAAAAAGAAAGCCCCAGGAAAAACAAAAGAAATGGCTTTGTGGATGTTTTGTGGAAGCCTGTTCCAGAGCTAAAGAGGCACATGAAAAAGTGTGTTTAAAATAACAGTGGAAGGTGATCGAGCTGTGCTGATGAACAGGAGAGAAATGCTGTCTCAGTTTGGGTGAGATTTAGGGCAAGCAGAGCTACTGGGCTTGACAGTGAGGGAAGATTGCCGGTATGTGATGTGATAAAAAGAAGAGCAATAGAGGGAGTGGAGAGAAAAGTAACAAAGCTAAAAATTATCTGTGCAGCAATTCTGTGTGTTTATTAGAGAATCATTTGTGTTCATCAAGAACTGAGAAAAGGATGTGGCATCTGATACAGGAGATGAGTGTATGGAGGACAGTTTTCCCCTTTGTACGTGGCTGCATGTATCTGCTTACACAGATAACTTTTAACCATCTCTTGAGGTTTCTGACACTTATTCTTCAATTCTCTTGTTCCTGAAAATAATGAACAAGGTAGTTTGGGAAACCACAGACCTGGTCACATTGGAGGCACTTGTCAGTAGCTGATACCAGCTTAGTTTTCTCTTTTCTTCCATCCTGCCCTTACCAGATGGTTTTGTGGAAGAATTTTCTTTCCTTGGATAATTATCACTCTGTATTAAGTATTCCTTAGTGTGTTTATTGCTTTCTACAGTTGTTCTGTAGAACAGGACAATGAAAGTAACTCTTGGCCTCTAAAGTAATTAGCTACATAAAACCAAGTACCAGACATTATTAAGTTACCCAGGTATGGTTAAATAATGCAAAGTATCTGTTTCCACTTGTATCATTCCCTATATGATTTGAATTCGGGAACCCCAGTGGCTTCTAAGCAGGGAAATTCATGTTCATGTTGCTCTTCTGCAACTCATCTGAAGAATGGAGAAATTGTGTGACAGCAGAAAAGCAGATTCTGTTGCTGAATCAGTGCAGGGAGCCTGACCTAGTTTTGCACCGCAGAGGCTGCTCCCCAGACACCAGATAGGAGTGAAGAGCAAGGTGGGAAAACAAACCAGGGCTCCCTCTGGAAACCTTGGCTGTGGTGTCCTGTAGCACATGAGAACCGTGCGGCTGGAGCTGCACCAGGGCTGCTATTGTTTCCAAAACAGTTGTGTGATCTCTGAAGAGGAACCTGTGCCAAGGCAGAGAAGTCCTTACTGTTCATCTGTTGAGTCTAGCTTCAAAATGATTTTTTCCAAGTTGTTTTATTTTTCAGTGCCCATCACTACTGTGTCTCGCCTGCTAGATTAAGCCTTATGAGAGATTGAGATGTTTCGGCTGCATCCTTGTTACAAGTCCAAATTGCTCAATCCATTTCAGATGGGGCGTGTACATAGGAAACATTTTGTCCTGAGTGTACATGTTTGTACATGTCTATATTGATCCCTCTGTGTGTGTATATAAATGCATGCACTCCTTTTTATAAAAATAACCTTGAAGGCAGAATGTGTTTACAAAACAACAATGTTTCTTTCTGGCTTCTGTTTCTAGTTTAAAGCCTCTTTCTGAAATAAAAAAGTCCAGACATTGTTCTTGTATCATCTTCTGACCAGGAAACTATCATCTTGGATCGCTGCCATCCCCAGCATTGCATAAGGCTTAATTCCTATAATTCTTCTAAACAAAACTACCAGATATAGGAAGTCCATTTGTGAATGTCTGTGAGACTGCAAGGGAGCTGCAGTTTTCTTTGGGAGCAGCATTAGCTAATGTACAGTGAGACTTATATTGGCATATTGCAAACAGGTAGGGCTTGCTCCAGATACTTCACTTACACTTCATGCAAAGACATTGGCAGTGGTTATGAAGCAGGGTTACTGTTTGCATAAAAGAGTCTTAACAGGAAGTAAGATTTTAAATAACATCTCTAAATTTGAAATGCAAAGGTTTCCAGTGTTAACTTTGCTCAGTTTCTAAGAACAGAATTGGACGAGTAAGGGCACAATTTTGTTTCATTGCCCTGCTAACAGAAAAAGCCTAAATGCTACCTTGTTGTCCATGCTTAAATCTAATGCAACATTTGTCAAGCTCCTCTAAAAATACAACAAACTGTCTCAGAGATGTTGAGCTAAATATATAGTTGAGATCATCGTTTCTCTGTTCAGCATCTACTGGAAGCACACAACAAACCCTCAGTTTCACTCTTGTTCTAATGTAAATGGTGTCTTGAAGGTATCATCCTTTTCTCTGTTGGCAGTCATCTGAACATCTGTTTAAGCCTCACCTAGTCAATTTAGGACAAAGCATGTGTGGTGCCTTATGAAAGGCACAGAACCAGAAACAGTGGGGAAAAGGTTAAGCTTGTTTCTGCCCTTCTCTCTTCTCTTCCCCACTGCACTCCCAACTTAGCACAAGTGATGTTGTGTGAGAAAGGCTAACGCTGTGTGAACTGTCGCCGTCTGGGTAAGGCATTTTAGTATGTGTGAAAAGGGAAAAGGGTATATATTAGCCTAAATTTCTGGAGTTTGCATTTTGTTTCAATGAAAATGATGTACAGAGTTCCTTATGCTGAGACACTTATTTATTCATAGGACAGATTTTATCTCTTTTTGCTCAAAGTTAGTGAATATTACAATAATATTAAGTAGTGGCACTCTCTTTAGAGGGTTTTTTAAATGCTTTAAGGTACTGACCTGATGGTCTTTTCTTCATATAACTTGTCTGGGCTTTTCTCTTGGCCAGATGTCCATTAGCTTTCTTCTTCTATCCAGAATGTGTTGTAGGACAGGCAAAGAATCCCCAAAACTACTCCAGCATGTTGGTTTCCTCATTGTGTGAGGAGTAATTGCCATAACAGATGCCAGTGCATGGGCTTAGACACATATCTGATCGAACTGATTTTAGTGCTGCAATGTAATGTCATGAGATTGGGCAATAACAACATGTAATGTTTCAAGAGCCTGCAGGTACCTTGTATCTCTACTTAGGTAAATCAGAGGAAAGCTTGCAAAATCCTTTGCAGCTTGAGACCTTAAGTTGGAATATTCCTGGTCTTTTTGTATCCCTGCTCAGTGTGTAGTTCAGCTTTTACTGGACAGGTGATGTTTGCAATCAGATCTTGTCCTTTTTGGATTTTATTTTTACTGATGAAACATCAGCTTCAGTTGAGCCTGATCCTTGACAAAGATTGCAAGTGCTCCCTAAACAGAAGTGAAGAGAAAGTTATTTCCAGTTCCTCTGGCCAGAGCTCTCTGAGCTGGTGGTTTGCATTCAAATTAGGTTTTGTTTTTTAATGGTATTACAGCAGTGTCTAAAACCATAAACCTATATTGAGAACTCACTCTGCTGACGCTGTAATATGCTTAGAGATACTCTCTGTGCAAAATGTTAATAGAGTGCAGGGGTATAAATGAAAGTAATTTTCCATTTTAGAGACAAGAAGCTAGAAGAAAAGAGAACGACACTCTGCAGGCCTAACACCTTAGTCTTCTTTGCCCTTAGCCCTTTATAATCATGTGGAAATAGACTATTTAGGTCATTTACTGACAACTGGTGAATACCATGTCTGTAACAGCCCTTTAAAATGTACAAGTGACAGAGTATTCCCAATAAGGTTTAATTAGCATAGTGACTGAAGGTTTTGAGCATCACCAAAATGTATTAGGGTCTAGCTATGTGCTCCTTAAAATAGTGGCTCCTGCCCTTGATGCTAACTCCTGCTCCCAAACTCCTTTGGCTCCAGGAGCAGGTTTTGAGGATTAGGGCTGCTTCTCATTGTCCCACAGCCATTAATATGGGCTGTATTTTTGGTTTCTGGCCATGTGGCTTGGCTCTATTAAAACAGATGTTGTCCAGCTACAGACTGCTTTTCTAAGGGGTCTGGATTGCTCGGCATCAACGGTCTGTCTTTGTCTTTATTTACTGCTCTTCTGAGTATAGCTGTTTTCAAATTTAATTGTGGATGATGATATAGATAAAAGTGTTAAATATCCTGGGACCAGAATCTGATCCCAGCAGGACCCCTCTGGAAATGTACTGACTCAGTGGTTCCTATTCAAAATTAGATTTTGACACCTGTCAGCACATTTGTTTGCTTAATGTGTGCTGGGTTAACTTCTTATTGTCCTGGTTTCTCAGTCAACGTATCCGCTGCCTTCCAGCGGTGTGTTCCATGGACACTGTTATCCCTGTTAGCCACATCTGTCGTCTCTAAGATAGAAGGTTGTTTGACAGACTGTTTTCCACAAAACCTGGTTGATTGCCATTACTTATTTCCTTTCTTTCTTAATCATGCCATGTCTCTGCTATTTCGTTATTTTGCTGGGATAGATGACAGGCTTATAATTATCTGGGTCACTGCCGTTATCCTTTCCAAATAACCTTTTCTGGAACTTCCCCATTGTTCCACAGTTTTTTTAAAATGAACATAAAATGGACCAGAAAGTCTTCAGCCTTTCTTAAACATTTCCAAGCAAGTATTTGCATATGTTGACTTGAAAAAAGAGAGGCCAGGGATCTGATGGCCTCCTAAACAAAAACTGCAGTGAACAAAGTCACAGTGTTATCCTGTGGCTGTGACTTGTGCTGCTGCCTGCCCAGAACCCTCACGAGCTCGTGGTCACAGTGTGCTTTAGAGCAGTCCTGTGCTTTCTGAGGTGATGGTGTTCTTACAGCCAGCTCTGTCACTGCTCCCCAGTTACAGTTCCCTTTCTCACTAGTGACATTCTTCAGTCTGATACACAATTCAAAACAAAAAAAAAGAAACCTAAAAAGTAAAAATCTCAGAAGTTAATGGAAACATTTGCTGTCTTGAGCACGTCTGTTGGTTTGTTTTCCAAACCTGTGCATGTAGCATTAGCAGGTGAACTCATTTTGAAATGGGTGCATGTCTTGCACAGCAGGCATCCATGGTCACTTGCCCTCTGTTTGTGTGGCTACCAGGTTTTTGGGCAAATCTGCTAGGTAGTGGATATATTAGATGTAAGGGTGCAGGAATATTTTGAGTGTGTTGTGACAGCTCAAAATTGTGTTCTTCCTCTTTTAGGGTGGTTGGTGGCTTTGAGACTCTGACTGCTATGGAGAATGTGGAAAGTGACCCCAAAACAGATCGTCCCAAGGTACATGTGAAGTGCCAGGGGCTGTGCAGGAGGGAGCAAGCACATGTGGCCTTGTGTGGTAGTGTAGTTCACCCCACTGATTCTTCCCTGAAAACCAGACTTGGGGGAGATGGTGTAACTTAGTCAGCAGACTGAATTGTTCTTCTTCTCTTCTGCTCCCAGGAGGAAATACGAATTCAGACAACAACTGTTTTTGTTGATCCATATGAAGAAGCAGATGCCCAGGTGAGGGTAGTTGGTTAGTTATTTTTCTTGAAAGGCCAAAGCTCTTTGGAGAACTTTGTAACTTCATGCCTTTTCTTTGAACATGGGCAGTCCCTTGGCCCATATGGTTGCAAGCTAAGATTAAACAGCTGCCATTCAGCATTGTCTTGTATGCCAGATGATTGCCACTGTTTTGGTGGAGAGGGAGTGGCACAGGTTCCAGTCCATCATGCTTCCAGTGGTTTCCTTTTCAAATGCTCCCACTAGCTATCGGTAGCTGCAGGTGAGAAGAGAGGAATCTTGTTATAATGGCTGCAGACAGCCTGTTTGTAGTGGCCCTTGAAGTCTGTCTCCAAAGCATGCCTTGTAATCACAGTGATGCTGATTGCTGGTTTAGAGTGCTTTAAAGCTTCAAAGAACTGTAGGGATTTTCTCCTTGTGCTGGACTAGCTCATTCAACAGATTGATCTCTGTTTCCCACAGGTTGCTGCTGAAAGAGAGAAGGTGCAGCTAGAAGAAGCAGCAGCCAAAGCAGAAGCTGAGGTGGTCCCACCGAAGAAAGAGGTCCATACTCCTAAAACTTACCGACAGGGGATTGGAAAATACATTAACATGGCTGCAGCGTGAGTTACCCTGCCCATCTGGTCTTTGTTGAGTGTTTTAGTCGCTTTCCCTGCTGGACACTGACCTTGTCCAGTGCCACTGCTTAGATATTTCGCTTGTACCAGCAGGCTTAGCAAAGATACTTCCATGCAGTCCTAACGTCCACGAGTTCCCTCCTGATCCTCTTCAAGATACAAGTTAATTTTAGCACTTGAACATGACCAAGTTGGTCTTTCACAGCATTTGTTGACTTCAGAACCGTAGATATATTTCCACAATTCAGAAGTCCTTGAGTAACAGTAGTGTGTCACTTCCTATCCCATCTTTTACTCTCTTCCTCTTCTGCAGTTATTCCTGAAGGCCACAGTCCCACAGATGTTTCTCTTTTAGCAGCTTCTCCCCTGCACAAAGTAGTTGACTTAAACCCGTATCAGCCTGTTGATCTGGTTCCCTGTTCAGCTGCACAGACAGCTGTACCTGCACAGCTCAAGTGGTCGGAAAGGGGAGCAGGTTCCCAGGCTTGCTGTGCGAGCACAGGACATCTGACACGTAGCTCTAGGGTACCGGGCTGGTTGTACAGGCTTGTCCTAAAGCATCCTCTCCAAGACACCCTTTGTACACCCTTTGGATTGGCAGCATCACTTGCTTTCCTTAGGAAAATGCAGAATCTGTCTGAGCAGCATCTTAGCATGAGATCTGAAACAAAATTAATGCCTTCCACTTGATTTTTAGCAGACTTCTCTAAAACCATTTACAAAATGCTGTTGTCTGCCTGCTGCACAAAGGTGTGCATTTATGTATCCACAGATCTGGACGACTATTTACTCAGCTCGTGTGTGCTTCTGTGATTTGCAGGCATTTGCGTGACTGTGAGAACAAAAATGCGTTAGCCTGTGTAGGTCAGTTTGGTGGGTCAGTAAAATGTTTCAGTTACAAAATACTGCTTTTTCCTTAAGATGTTATGTTCATATAAAACTGCCGCCATTCTGCACTGTATTTACAGAGGAAACCCAGGCAGAGTTTGCAGCTATGTGGAAAGGACCGAGTTGAATAGAAAGGAGTTTTCATTCCTAGTCCTTCACTCATTGCATCCTGCCTTGGGAGTCTAGTCCATAGCAGCCCTTTGGCAGGTTCAGGGTTTTTGGTTCTCCCTGTTGGCAACTGATACCTGGCAATAAAACCACAGTATGTGAGTTGGCTCCATAGTGTTTCCATGGGTTTGCAAACTCTGCTTGAGACAGGCTGGGGATAGCAGGAACCACTGCAACAACCTGTGCCCAAGAAACAGGAAAGGGTCTGAAAAGCTTGTCCCGCTGCTTTACACCTAATTCCCCATAAATCCTTTTGCTGCCACAAATGCAGGTGAGAAGGTGGGGTGAGAACTTTGACTCACATTTTCATCGTGACTGTGCTAAAAAAGTACAGCTGTTAAACCTTCAGCTCTGGCCTGGAGAACTTGGGTTTTGAACATGTTCCTGGAAGTGTGCAAAGCCTGACCCAAACCATCCACGTGGAGCTTTCACTCCTCTCTAATTGATAAGGGCCGAGCTGGCTCCAGTATAGCTGATGCTGGGAGACGAAAGGCATCCAGCTGCCCCAGTCTCACTGAACACTAAACAGTCCATGAAAATTGTTTTCATTTTGGCTCCAGGAAGCGCAGCATGGAAGGTGATGGGCCCTCAACCAGCACAGCTGTGAAGAAAGAGAAGAAGAGCACAGGCTTTGGGGACTTCAGCTCCTGGTAGTAGCGTGGAGAGCCTAGCACTGGAGCAGCACAGCAGAAAAAGAAAAGGCGGCTTCCCACATGTCCCCAAAGAGCCTGAAAGACAGTCTGTCCTGGGGAGGGAAGGCACCAGCCTGCCCTTCTACTGGGGAAGAAAACTGTTGCTTTGTTAAGGCTGGTTAATGTGGCTTTGTTTTCTAGGGAGTGGCATTTTCCCACTGCGTCTTCCTCGAAGGCCTTTCTGTTGTTGTTTTGCTAAGCAGGGAGCAGGCAGCCCAGTTCTGCAGGGGATTAGCTGGAGCTTTTCTTTGGCTGGCTGGCAGCAGACCAGGCAGAGCCCAGCCTCACAGGACTCTACTTCAGTGAACAGCTACGTTGGTGAAAGAGCTCCTTTTACAGGTAATCGTTTCCAGACGAGTCAAGTGTGCCAAAGGAAGGGATGAATTAATGTGCTGGGGAAGTGCCTGTGCTGCTGTAGTGCTCTGCAGAGGGGAAGAGAGGGCTCCAGCCTGTCCTGCCCTTCCCTTCCCTTCCAGCTGCCTTTTGCTAGTTCTTAACCAGGACCAGTTTTGCCTCTAGCTCTTGGCAGGTCTGCCAGGATCCGGGCTGGGCTGACTGCTGTCAGTATGCATAGGGCCTCGCTCACTCCAGAGTGAGCTCTGTCTGTACCTGTTTAAGATTCTGACAGCCTGGCAAGCAGCAAATCTAGATAGAGAGCCTGGGGTAGGTGCGCCACTTGTTTCACCCAGTGGCTGGCCTTCCCTGAGCCACTGGGCCACCAGAGGGGCCAGGATGTGTGCTTCAAACATGCAGTTGGGTCCCAGAAACTACAGCCTGGAGAAACTGAGCAGGAACAGAAGCATTTTCTTTGTTTTTTTATGTTTTCTCAACTGTCCCTGGAGCCTGCTCCTTGCAGGGGAACACACACCATAGCATAGTCTGCCCTGACATCAGTCTTCCCAGCATTAGGGAAAACCATATAATACAGCTGTCAGGCAGATATTTCCATTGCATACCCACAAATTACGAGGAAGCTTAATGAAGGCCTTATGGGGTAGAGATATATCAGCCTGTGGAGTTTAATCCAGCAATTTATGTGTGTAACCATCACTTAAATGTGGCAGGCTAGACCCTGAGCATTGCTATTCAGTTCATCTTAGGTGTTTTCAGCTGACAGAAATACCCTCCCTACCTCTCTGTGTGGCTAAGGAGATAGTTTTTTAATCAGTTTGTAACAAGACGTTTCTACTGGTGGATTCCTGGTTTAAGAGAAGACTCCATTTATATGAAATTGCTGTAAAAACTTTTGGTAAAGTGTTTTGCATTAAATGCTTTTATTTTCTTTTGAGTGCTTGCCTTTGACTGTTCAACTGTCATTTCCAGGATCATGGCATTGCAGAGTTGGTTGTCATACAAGGAAGTGATTCATTCCTACTTTTTAAGATGCTCATGAGGAGCTCTGGGATCTTTGCTGATATGATTACGTCTTTGTTAAATCATAGGAAGTTTAAACTAATTTGAAAGAATAACAGGGGGGTTGTTTTGTAAGATTTTGCACAGTGTAAGTTTGAAATAATGTGTTTTGATTCCTGGAGCAGGGATGTGATGGTACTTTCCTCAAGCTGAGTTTCTTGTGTCCTATTGAAATCTCTTGCTTATCCTGGGCTGGCCTTTTCCTCCTAAATTGTTATTGATCCCTTCTACCTAACTTGTACTTCAGCACATTTTTGAGTCATTAAGTTCACAGTACTGCTAGAGCTGGAATAGGTAGTTTAATGAAATCCCTAAGAGTAAAATGCTTTTTTGTACTAGATTAAAATGGAGATTATTATGAAAGAATGGAGCTTTTGATTACAAGGAAGGCAACAGAGGTGTGGCAGGGACTCCTGTTTCAGCAAGAGTCCTTGTTACAGATTGATACAAGAGACAGTTTCCTTTCACAGCAGCAGGCTGCAGATAACTACCCACTTTCCCTTTCTACTCCAGCTTTTTGGCACTGCTCACTGCAGTCCATGAAGGACCACTGCGAGCACAGTGCAGAAGGGACTGCTGCCCGTCCAGGCACTGCCTTTGCACTGCCTGCTTCATTATGATTTCCCACCAGAACATCGAACACAAAAGAAAGAACAATTTCCTGGTTTCTAGGAAGGGCTGAGCATAACCCTTTAACCCTTTTACTTTTGTTCTAAGCAGGGGTGAAGCTCACCAGCCTCAGTTCACTGCTCAACCTGGCCTAGCCTGCTGGTGCTCCTGCTGTTGTTGGTGTCCCCAGGCTGGGCGACACTGGCTGTGGCCTGTCCCCAGGGTGCTGCAGTGGCGTGAGGAGGTCGAGTGGCTTGGCCAAGGCTGTGTGGTGAGTCAGCACCCAGGCTGGGATTGTTTGAGCCTTGCAGAACAGCAAGTACCATGGCTCTGCTCAGGCAGCCAGGCACCCCAGCAAACTTCAGTTCTGGTTTCCCACCTTTGTGCCCCTCCTGCCATTGCACTTTTGCAAACTTGGATAATTTTTTGTAACTTCAGCTTTTCTTCCAGAGTGCGAAATCCACAGACGATGTGACACAAGCTCTTCTCTGACAGATGAGAGAAGATGTTGAGCCGTATTGATGGGGGCACAGAGTGGGTCCCCAGAGGGCAGGGCAGTGTGGTGATCCCTCATTTATACAAGACCTGGCTCTTTGCAGGGTGACCTGCAGAACTTTCACTACCAGAGTCAGGAAATAGGTGTAAGGAGGCTTTGCTGAAACCTGTTCTGCTCCTTTCATCGCTTGGTTCTCCAGCAAGGACAGTGTGCCAAAGGAATACCCAAACCAGCTCCTGCAGTGGGCAGAAGGATAGGCAGGAATTGTGCAGCCTTCCTACAGCAACTCGCTTCTGGGAACTGCTGTGCTATTTGTAAGCACATTTTTACATTCTTTGGCTTTGACACATTTCCAGTAAATGTGCTTAGAGAGAAAAAGTAGGATTTTAACCAGAGACTGAAGTAGCTTTTGTCTGACCTCGTCTAGAATAACACCAGCACTCTTACTTCGCATTGCTTCATACCTGAGTCACTTTGCTGAAAGGCAGAGGCACTGGGTGACCACTGAATTCATTGTTTCCTGAGATCTGGCACTGGAGCAGCAAACACAAGCACAGAACACCCTTGAGAAGGCTGTGACGTGCAGTGGGGCTGGCAGCCGTGACTGCTCCTTTCCACAGCACCACAGAAGGACATGGGGCTGCAGGAGACTCAGCTTTTCACCTCTGCTTCTCCTGGCATGAAGTCAGCCTGGCCCCTGGAGGACCATAGTATTGTCTGTGTGGGAAACAGCACTGATTGAATAGATATCAAGCTGAATAGCTGCAACTCTGCTTCCATATTTACCAAGAGAAAAAGACCAAAACATCATTCAGTTTAATTTCGCCTGCTCCCACTGGTTTGAATTGCTATAGCCTTGGAGGCAAGGGCTCATACAAGATGCGTTGCTTCAGCATCACATGGTAGATGATAGTGGTACCCATCTTGTGTGGAACTGTGAATTGTGAGGACTCAAACTGTGTTTCAGGGTCTCAAAGAAAATCTTGCTTCTCCTTCCAGCTCCTTTCAAGACAGGGACAAGGCAATGAGTGTTCCCCAGAGCTCCAGTTCACCTTCAGGGCACAGGGTTCAATGGGGAGAAGTGGAGAAATGGATGCAGAATTCAGTCAGTATGGCTTGGCTCACTTCTCATCTGTGCTAAGTTTACTCTGGTTTACTTCTTACTGTGAATTAAAAACTACTCTAGTTCCCTTAGCCTGTGGTGGAGCCACAGCTATGGCCATGGCCACTGGTGGGAGCAGCTGGCAAATAAACCCAGTGCTCAAACACTGGGTTATAGGTACCAAATAGCGCTGGGATCCCCCCGCCACCCGTTGCCAGTGGTGTTTGGAAGGAGCAGGATGCCGGAAGCCTTGTGCCAGGAAGCAGCTTTTATAAGCAAAGGAGGAGATTTGCCAAACACCCCCCAAGTTTCAACACTGTTTGCTTTGGGGAAGGCAAGCAAACTAAATCAGACTGCACAGGAAGGAGGCAGGCGGCTGCGGGCCCCAGCCGGGAGCACGTTACACCGCGCGGCGCGGCCGGGGAATTCTCGCTTCCTCTCTTTGGTGTGTTTGTTATCACAGCTATAGCAGAGGGTTTTACCACCCTGTGCTGTGCCTGTGGGGAAGGGGCTGCAGCCCAGGCTGTGCTCAGAGCTCTAGGGCACAGCCCCTCCACTCTGTGGTGGTCACCTGCACAGCAGTGACATCCAACCCTGATGTGGGTGTCCCCATCCCTGATACTCACAGGGACCAGGACCCCCTCTGCAGTGCAAGGCTGTGACCAGGCTGTGGTGCAGGAGGGACAATGAGGTGGCATCACACCCTCCTGCCCTGCCATGCAGTGTCTCCCTGTCCATCCCACACAAGGCTTTAGCTCACTGAGCAGGCACAAACACCCAGCAGCAGGTTTGCTTCTTGAGCCTTAAACCATGCAGCAGAAAACACCTCTAAGAAAGCAAAGTCCCTGCATGGATTGAAGAGGAGAGAGACTCCTGGTGGTGTCAGCCTTGCTGGTGTGAAAGCCACCATGGCAGCTCTGGTCCCTTTCCTACCTCCTGCACTTCCCATGGGCAGCCCTGGCAGGTTTGGGAGGTTCCAGATGTGGCCAAGCACAGTGCGTGTGTCCCATGCTGGATACCTCTACAGAGAGGCAGCAGTAGCTGGTGAGCTGTGCTGCTGTATTGAGCCCAGTGGCCACAGCACAGCTATTCATAGCCAAGACCGTGCATGGAAAGTATGGATTGGGATTTTTCAACAAGCAGCACAGTGTGACCATGGTCTGGGGCACCTCATGGCCCCATGAGGGACATCTCCACTGAAGGGACATGTGGCTGTTTGGGACAAACACTGAGGTGGCTCTGCAAAGCAGCTCAGTTCTGCCTGGGGCTGGTGGCAGCAGAACCATGAGGAAGAGCTGAGCCCGGGGCACCCTGCAGGAAGCCACAGTGGGCCTGGGGGCCGAGCACTGCTTTATTGCAAAGCCTGAGCCCTCGGAGCTCGTCCCTCGTGCATGGCAGCGCTGCCAAGGCTGGCACAGGGCACGGCACTGCTGCGTGGTGGGGGCTGCATGGCCAGGCCAGCACTGACTCACCCTGAGCTGAGCTCAGGCGCTGCAGCCTGGTGACTTCATCCGCTGGAAATAGCAACCGGGGAGGAGCGGTCCCTGCCACCATCGTACCGTGCACACACACAGGACTCACTGCTGCCTGCACGCAGCCACAGCATCCAGGGCCCGTTCAACCCCAAGGCAGATAAAACCCTCTGCTCTTGCTCCCTGCCCAGCCACATGCGGGAGCTGCTCTGCATGGGATGGGACGGGATGGGTCAGATCCCTGTGCCTGCATGGGGCCAACAACATCTGCCAGCCCAGTGCTACCAGCCCTGCAAGGGACAGTCAGGATGCTGCTGCAGGAGTCAGTGAAATCAAAGGGTTTCAAGGCCAGAGATGTCAGTTTTATCTACCCCCACCAGCACAATCACTGCAATTTGCCCGTAATGTTTTCTTGGCTAACATGTCTTGCAGAGTGGGACCCAGCTCTCTGCAAAGAGGGAAAGTTAATCCTGCAGTTCCTTGGTAGGAAGTGAAGCCATTGCAGCAGCCTGCAGGGACTGCAGCAGGTAACAGAGCCCCTCTGCCTGCCCCCTGCCTGCTTCCTGCCTGCGCAGGGTTACCATGGATGTGCAGAGCTGGGCTTTGTACAGGTACAGCACTGCCAGGGAGCTCCCAGCAATCCCCAGGCAGGCCAACCATGGTTCTACCACCAAGGGCAGGGGTGTTTGAGTTCCCACTGCGTCCCCACCCTGATCTTTCCCAAGGGATCAGCACAGGGACAGGGTGAAGGGCTGACATGGGAACAAGGCGGGTGTCCTGCAGGCACCAGTCCATGTGTCCAGCACAGGCTGCATTGCCTGCTTCACATCCCATGGGGCATGCAGGAAGGAGCATAGAGGCACGATGGCTGCCTGTCCATCTGTTGCTTGGGACAGGAACAGCAGTTTTGCAGTCTTGGGGCTGCTGCAATGGCAGAGCTTTGCTCCTGCCGGACACTGTTTAAAGGTCAGAGGGGCAGAGGCAGGGCAGCGTGGTGCTCACTGTGCCTCGTCCCTCATGAACTTATTTGTCCAGATTTGCTTTCGTAACAGGAAAAGAAACCCAACCACCTCTCCCAGGCCCCTCTGCTCCCTCCACTGGGGCTTGTCCTATTGCTGGCCCAAGGGGTTGCATCTCTGCAGGGTTTTTCTCTATGCAGGGCTCTGGGCTGATTGCTTTGGTGTCTTCCAGAGTGCAGGGGCACCCTGCCTTGCTGACCATGGGGGGCCCTGTGCCGGCTGTGTAGGATGCGGCTGCTGCAGCAGCCCTTCACTGGCCACTGCAGGACAGGCTGATGGGAGCTGCTGCTGCCAGGGCGATGCCTTACCGTGGTGAGAAGAAGCCCTCCCAAGCCCCACATTCCCTGGCTGACCCACGCCTGCTGGGAAGCTTTGGGGGTTAAAGCATCTCTCCAGGCAGGTTGGGTCCCTGGTGGGGTTGCAAAGGGCAGAGCGGGCATGGAGGGCTTCAGGGAGGGCTGGGATGGATCAGTCTGCCCAAGGGAGGAGGAAGCAGTGGGGATTGGGATTGTACCCATGGGGCTGTGCCCAGGGCAGCTTCCCAGGCCCCTCTGCGGTTCCTGACGTCAGGAGGAGGCCGATTTTTCCCTTTTGCACAGAAAGAAAGGCAGCTCGGCAGGCACAGCGGGCTGCGTTTGACAGCTCATAACTTAATGGCTTTTAAAAAATAGCCACAGCCTGTTCTAAATGCTGGTCGAGGTCTCCTCTGCCCCTGCCCCCAACCTTGGAAAGCCTCCTGAGCTCTCACTTTGCTGATGTTAGATACTTTCTCTAATCTTTGGCCTTCATTTATTAATGGCCAATTATATCTATTTGCTTTTGTGCCAACATTGTCCTTTAGCTTGAATAGCATTTTTCCCTCCCTAATGCTTGCTTCCCGCTGCTATTTATAGGCAGCAATTGTATCCCCCCGCAGCCGCTGTTTTGCTTGGCCACACAAGCTGTGTGCCTCCAGCCTCCTCCTAACGGTCCCATCACCCTCCTGCCTTCCCCAGCGTCCCTCCCTAGAGCACAGGGGCTTCAGGCGGGCACCCCTTCGTCTTGCGAAGCCAGTCGGGAGGCTGGGATGCTTTGGGTCAGGGTGCTTTGGGTCAGGAAGCCGAGGCAGAGCCACAAGCCTCCAGAGAGCAAAGGCAGGGACAGCTCCAGGCTCCCGTTTGCCTTTCCCATCCATTTTACCCCATTGCTTTGGGGTGAGGGTGAGTGCCCGGCAACGTGGCCCACCAAGGCAGTGCAGGGAGCAGCGTGTTTCTATCTGCACTTTCATCCGGGATAAAAGGGATGACAGAAAACATTTGTTTTTATGATAAAAGCAATTGACCTGGGAGGAATCTGCCTTGCCAGGGCGGCCTGCAGCAAATCGCTGAGATAAGACACTGACACGCAGCAAGCACCAAGAGCTTCCAAGAGCAGCTGCAGAGCAAATCCCTCCCCACTTGGAAGAAAACCCTCTTTAGGTTTCTGTGGGTGCTCTTGAGCCTGGACAATGCAGCTGGTGGCAATTAGAGTGGGGTTTGCTAAGGCTGGGAAGAGCTGCCGAGCAGGACGCTGTTTATTTCTTTAATGAACGGCCAGATTTTTTATTACAGACATCTTCGGCACAGATCTCAGTCGAGCTTTTAATAGATGGGTTCCTCGCCAGCGGCAATTGTAAATTGATTGCAGCAGAAATGGCAAGTGAAGACAAATATAGTGCAGGCTGCCTGCAGGGAGAGCGCACGGGGGAAACTTTGGATGCTATTTTTGGTGCTTTGTCTCCATCACTTACAGTATTTCTGATCTTTGTTTCTGCTTAAAAACAGGTTTGGGGTTGTGATTGGGTTTGTTTGGTTTAGAAGAATTCCCTTCTCTGGAGAAAGGGTCGGGTCTGATTCCATGCAGAGCTTGCGAGTGCCATGGCCCTGGTTAGCAGCATGCCTTGGTGATACTGCCTCCATCCCCTCTGCTGGGACCAGAACCAGACCCATCTATCTCCCAGGCACTGCACAGGGGACAACATGGAGCCAAACCCTGATTTCATCCCGATCCATGGGAACATTGCAGGAGGTACAAAAGAGCGAGAGCTCTCCCACACTCCCAAGACATTGCTGTACCACAGGACCGGCAGTGGCAGCCCCAGCCCTGCAGTGAGCTCCACTGCTCAGTGCCAATGCACTGAGTTTTACTCAGTCTCAGCAAGCACCAGGACCTGCAGCAGCCAAATGCTCCCAGAACACATGGAACCTGTCCGGGTGCTGCGGGTGAAGCACTTCCCTCGGAGGGGAGAAACTCTGGGCAGCAAAACCATCATATCCAGGCATGATGGAGAGTGCGAATGCTGGAGCCCAACTGCAGGGAGACAGAAGGGAAGCACTGGAAGTGCCTCGGGTTACTTGTCAGAGTGGAAAAACTCTCCTGAATTACTGCTGTGCTCATGGAGCCATGGCAGGATGACACTGGGGTGATGTTAAAGGCTTTATGACACTACTACCCTAAACTTATTGGCCCTGGGGGACAACTGGGGATGCTGTGGCAGATTCAAACACATCCCCAGGATGCTCAGCCCCCAGTGCAGAGGCGTCTTGCTGACACATGTGCCTGTGGGTGTGAGAGACGAGGTTGTAGTTATAAATAAAGGAGCAGAAACACTAATAAAGTGACAAGCAAGAGCAGGAAGAATCTGGGTTTAAGTAGAGAATAACAAAATAAAGCAGCTCATGGCAGGGCAGAGCCTTGGTCCTCCACAGCACTCTGGAAAGTGCTGGAGTTAAAATAAAGATAACAAAAATGGGGAAAAGAAATTGCTCATCAGCGGCTCCCTGAGCCCTTTAGCAGAGAATACCTGTAGCCTTTTTATACCCTGCCATGTGTTGCACCTGATACTGCATGTGCAGCACAGAGCAAGGTATGCACCCAACAGCTCAGCATTGCCCACCCCAAGCTGGAGCAGACTGGGGCTGCTGAGCATCCTCCAGAGGGGAAAAAGAAGTAAAAGAACCCAACAAAACCTTTCGTAATGATTTTATGGCAAACATGAACTGAACATCCACTTCTGGTAACTGTCGGTGGGGCAGCTCCGGCCAGGGCCTGTCCTGTCCCACCAGGTGCGTGGTTTAGTGGGAGGTGTCCCTGCCCATAGCAGGGGGTTGGAACTAGATGATCTTAAGGTCCTTTCCAACCCTAACTATTCTGATTCTATGAGAAGGAGCTTGGTGCTGTGCTGGATACATGCCGTCTGCTTGGTGTTTCCCAGTGGGGAAGGTTTTCAGCTGACCTTGCCCTGGCTGATATGGGCGGATGTACCAGGAGGGAGCACAGCAGTGTGGGAGCCATCCGAGGTACAACACGTGTTTGCCCCGCGCCAGTTCTGGTATCTCTATGGGACAAGGCTTCAGGTGACCCCATGGGTCAGCAGCCCAACTCCCTTTCCTGGGGCTGCAAAGGCCAAGGGGCAGCTCAGCCCCCCCCGGGTTGTTCCACAAGAGACGGCAGCTCATGGAGGAGGCTCCTATGGCTGCAGTCAACGACCTGGCACCTGCCCAGTTTCCCACTCTGTAGCTGTTGCACAGCCCTGGTTTGCAGCAGGGTTTGTGGGCCAGCGGCAGGAGCAGAAGGTCAGGGCTCATAGAGGGATGGCTCTGCTGTCCCAGCACCGGGATGCCAGGATAAGCCCCCTCGGCACTGGGCATCCCGGGCAGTGCTGATCGAGCCCTGTGGCCATGCTTTGAAGGTCGGGGGAGCCAGGGCTGGCAGGGAAAGGCACTGGCAGTGAATGGGTCTCCCAAACTTCAATGGTCAGAGTGGCAGCTTTTCTTGGCCCAGGGAAAAGGGCTTAATGCCTGGGACCTGCAGGTACCCTGGCTAGTGGGAGTGCAGCGGGGTGCTGGCCCCTCACTGCCCCAGTTTGGGCAGTGCCATCCTCACCCTGGGCAATAACCCTGCTTTCTCCATCCCCACCAGTCCTGGGCTGTCCCTTGGTCCCCCTCCTTCCCATGTCTTCAGCAGAACAAGCTCATTTTCCACTGTGCTTTTCACCTTGCAGAGCTCTGCCAGGAGGCAGGCAGAGACACAAGGAAGAAGTTAACTTCTACAGCTTTGATTAGTTAAGAACGTGTATTTACATAGTGAACAACCTGGAGGGTCACATTTTAAGGCACTGATGTATTTTTCCTCCATAAGACAAACTGTGCTTCCCCACAGGTCTGTGTGGACACTGGGCCATCCAGCCCTATTCTGTGATGATTCTATGTTGGCCATCACCCCACATAGCTCCGCTCCCGCGCCAGCCCCGCACCCAGTGCCAATGCAGTAAACCAGTTACCACAAACCAACCCCACCTTGTCAGGGCTGACTCAGACTTTCCCAGCTCCTCCTCTGCCTTTTCCCAGGTCCGGTCTTGCAGGGGCACAGTCGGTGCCCCTCCACCCCAACACCCTCATCCCATGGGACCAGAAAGGCTGGGAACCGTTGTCTTACTTCCAGAATGAATGTGTTCCTGGAAAATCCCCTTCCCGAAGCATTGGCCTGTCAGCCCTGCCTGTATTGGCTTTGCATTTCATCTGGCTCTAGTCCCATAACCAGATATTGAGTGGGGGGTGTCAGCCGTAACCTCCCGGTGACTGCAAAGGGCCGAGTGTCACCCACTGTCCCCATCCCACACCTCCTTCACTCCATCACTCCTCCCTGTCTGTGTTGCTGCTGGACACTGTCAGCAGACATTGGGCTGGCCAGAAACCAGTCTGGCACTTGCCACAGAAAAAAGGGTCGAAACCTGACGGTTTTGGGTTTGGGAGCGGTTCCCGCTGTGCTGTTATTGGCACCTTCTGGTATAAGCAGCAAACCCACAATGAAGCATAGCTGTAAGGGCAGCGTGCTTTCGTTCTCCGCCCCGCTGAGCCGTGGGGAATAAATAACCGGGGTTTTGCAGGCGCTTGGCGCGGCCGGGGCGGTCCGGAGGAGCCGCAGCGCTCAGGTCAGGGCTGTCCCGCCAAGAAGTGACGGCAGCGGGGACGGAGCGGGGAACGGGGCCAAGAGCGGCCCCGGGAGGTGCCTCGAGTCAGGAGTGCGGTTACGGGCAGCGCGGTCAGCAGAGCCCTCCCGCGCCCCGCGGGCGGCTGAAGCCCTCCCGGAGAGGAACCCCCCTGCTCAGCGCCGCTGTGCCCTGCAAAGGGCCCTTCTGAGTCCCTGCAGGGCGGTGGTGGATGCGCAGGGGAGATTCAATCGGTCGGTACACGACATTGCCGCTCAGCACGGAAATGGAGGGTCGTGGCTCCTGCCCTGCGCAGGGCGCTCCCACACACACGGCTCAGCCCTGGGTATGGGGTCTCAGAAGTGGATCCCCCCTGCTCCCAGCCTCCCGCCTGGAGGTGTGCAGAGGCAAGAGGAACATCTCTGCAGCCTGTGAGCTCCCCATTAAAGCACAGCAGCAGTTTGTAGTGTGCCTGCCTTAAAAGCCCAGAACAGGATCTGAAGACGACGTTAAACGGCCATTTCAGCAAAGCACCGGGGGGTGCCGCAGAAATTAACCCGTGACAAAACAAGTTACGTGGTGCTGGATCTTCCCGTTCAGCCTCTGTGCGTTGTTTCACGGGTGAGGGCTCACAGTGTCAGGGCTGCTCACTGTCGAGGAATCAGCGCCAGCCTGAGCTCCATCATCAGCACGGGGCTGCCTCCGCCACCCCCGAGCCCCTGCCACGCTTCCAGCTGCCGTTAAAATCAAGGCTGCAGCACCACAAGGCTGCAGGGAGCAACAGCGGAGCCAAACCAGTGCCACCCAGAGCTCACACCAAGGGGACATGGTCCAGGGCCATGGTAGGGCTGAGCAATGCTGAGCGATGAGGAGTGCTGTCCGCGAAGCCCGGCTGGGCCAGGCCGGGGACGGATCATGCTGAGCCTTCATGGGAGGGCTGGAGATGCTCGCAGAGCCGGGCTGCTCCTCTCACCTCTCGTGCACAGTAACGCAGGGGCCGTGCAGCGCGGCTCGGGGCAGGTAAACTTGGGTTTTCAGAGCTGACATGCACGGAAACCAGAGAAGTTTCCGTGAAGCCCTTTGCACTGACAGTGCTGGGTAAAGGCAGCGGGATGCAGGAAGGTATCCTCACACGATCTGGGGCTAAAGTGGCTGGACACAGCTTAAACATCCCATTTGCCCACTCTCGATGCTGCTTCAGAGGCTGCTTTGCCTCCGCAGCTCAATGGAAAAAGCAAAGGTTAAAAAACAGCCCCCCTGCCCAGCTGCAAACGCTTGGTAACGCAAGCCTCGTGCAATGGTCACTGCTGTGTTGATTTAACAAGCCTGTGGGCTGGGGTTCTGCTTGCCAGGCTGGCCGCTGGATTTCTAGGAAACCAAGGGATGAGCCAGGTAGTTCCGCTGTAAGTCTGTGGCCTGATGTGCTCAGACACTGCTCAGTGAACAAGCAGCATGAGCACCGGACCCCTGTTTTGTGCTGGGCAGGGAGAAAAAGCCCTCGGTCGATGGGGAAAAGCTGCTGCTGCCAAGGCGAGGAGTGAGACATCCGCACCCAGAGCCCTGAGCTGCAGAATGAGTCACTGCCCTGTGCTGGCAGCATCGAGGACTGTGGGGTCTTCTCAGGGCAGGGGTGCACAGCTGACCGAGGTAGGGGCTCTCCTTTTGGCTAAGCTATGCAGGGCTCCAGCCAGCAAGGCCATGATACGGACCAAGAGGATGGTGCCAGCCCCACACCGGCCCTGCAGAGCCCAGCATTAACCTTTGGACGATGTTCTTTTACCCTTCAACACATTCTACGCGCAGTCCAGGCTTTGGGACAGGACAGGGAGCAGATTGCTGTTGGGAGATGAGGCATGGAGCCAGCCAGATGCAAAGAGGAGAGCATGTGGAAGCAATAGGGGCTCTGGGCTTCGTGGAGCGTGGGAGATTTCCTGAACATTGTCTAACTGATGTTAATAATGGGGGGGGGGGAAAGGCACAGAAAATGAGGCTAAAATATACGAACAAACGTCAACAGTGTGATGTGAAAGCAAGCCCCGGGGGAGGCCAATGGCACTGGTCATGCTGCGGGCGCTGACGGGGCACGGAAGCCGTGCGGTGTACACGGGCAGTGTGGGGCACAGAGGCCGTGCGGTCTACACGGGCAGTGTGGCGCTGCTCCGGACCCCTCGGCCCCACGGAGCTTCCCTTACCGGAGAGGAAACCGCTGCCCCCGAAGCAGCCCCGCACATGCGCACTCAGGCCCGGGCAGGCAGACAGCAAGCTCAGTAAAACCCCAGTTCAGGACCTCGGAGCCTCGCAGGAACGCGCTAAATAAAGAAACAAACCGCGCTGTACTCATCGTCTGCCCCATGACCGCGCTGCAGACGGGCTGCTGCAGCACGGAGCACGGCTGAGCTCGGGAGCAGCAGGCTGGGAGGCAGCGGGGCTGTCCTGGGGAGGCACAGGGCTGTGCTCATCCCGGCGTTAGCAGGGGTGGGACACTCAGGGGTGGGACACTCAGGGATGGGACACTCAGGGGTGGGACACTCAGGGGTGGGACACTCAGGGATGAGACACTCAGGGGTGGGACACTCAGGGGTGGGACACTCAGGGGTGGGACACTCAGGGATGGGACACTCAGGGATGGGGACACTCAGGGATAGGGACACTCACGAATGGGGCCACTCAGGGATAGGGACACTCACTCAGGGATGGGGACACTCACTCAGGGATGGGACACTGAGGGATGTGGACACTCAGGGATGGGACACTCAGGGATGGGACACTC
>JASSUY010029278.1:0-44252 GCA_032466535.1 Forpus xanthops
AGAGGACAAGGGGTAATGGGTTCAAACTTAAACAGGGGAAGTTTAGATTGGACCTGAGGAAGAAATTCTTTACTGTGTGTGTGGTGAGGCACTGGAATGAGTTGCCCAGGGAAGTTGTGAATGCTCCATCCCTCATGGTTTTCAAAACCGGGTTGGACATAGCCTTGGGTGCCATGGTTTAGTGGGAGGTGTCCCTGCCCATGGCAAGGGGTTGGAACTGGATGATCTTAACGTCCTTTCCAACCCTGACTGCTCTGTGATTCTATGAACTTCCTCTGAAACCCAGGAAAAAGGTATTTAACACAGAATAAAACTTCCCATCATGGAAGGATGGGGAGTACATCTGTGTATATTTGCAAAACAGCCTCAGGATTGCTGGCATGCTTCTACCTCTTTTATTTCATTTTAATATTTAGGTTTCTTTCTATTAATAAGACATAAGCAGATCCAGATTCAGCTCATGCATGGAAGAAGATAGGCTTTAAGAGCAGGAATTGAATTACATGATTAAAATTCTTGTGTGAACTTGCATTTTGCAAGGCATTGTAACTTCGGTCCTTTTTGGGAATTGTTTCTGTGGTGCATGATGCTGGTGTCAGCCTCTAGAAGTCAGTGCACAACAGGAAATGCACGTCCCAGATTCTTCACGTGGATTGCTGTTTGTGCTCCTGGATCAGGAAACACGCAGAAGGATGTTTCCCAGGTTGTTTATGGTGATGTTTTCTACAGGGGCTTTCTGTCTCTTTGGTACAGTTTTCGTTTTGTCAATTTACATGTTTTGCTTAAAGCAAGAGTGGGAGCGAGATTACATCTCTGCTTGTCGCATGACCTATTTATTGTTGCTTCAGAGAAGCACAGTGGTGTCTCTGCCTCTTAACTGCTCATGGAGTGAAGAACTAAGGAGCTGCTCAGGTGTTCAGTGGCAGAGGGTTGCAACCAAAGCTGTGCCTCCGTTCCTTGTCACCCCATCCTAATATTGAAACCAGGGGCATTGAAGAAGTCACCTGAATCCAAACTGAGCTGGGGCTTCAGTCAGCACAGCCTGCAGAGTGGAATGGTTCATTGGCACACACACCGAAGGGAAGGCCATCACCATTTCCTGCCTTTTTTTAAGGGAATGGTTTGAAAATTAGTAGCAGTAATTAGACCTGCAGCATGTTGAAATGAGCGTGGAGAAACCCATGGCAGGCTATTGAGCTCTTGGTGCTACTCGTGATAAAGGTGGTGGTTTCTCTGTAAGGGCACCCATAGTGTTTATATTGCTGCCAGCAATTTAGTCAACATCCACCTTTAAAAACCTGCTATTTTCCTAATGAAATACTGGGTGTCCTGAGTACTGTGGGAGAGGAAATGGATTTCGCCTTTGGAAATACACAAACGTAGCTGTGTCTCCAGGAGTCCAAGCTTTTCTGAGCACGAGCCCTGAGGAGTGGCAGGGTTTTGGACTGGTTTGGTACCCACTTGCAATGGAGTTGTATCCCCTTGTTACTGTCAGGGCTGCAAAATCTGAGATTCACCTTCTCAGTGGTTTTTTGGGCTCCTTACTTGCTGGAATAACTTCAAAGACTGGTGGATTCTGCACAGTTGTGTCAGACATGCTCAGTGTCCCAAGTTAAACGTATCTGATTGGCATGACCAAACTGTGACAGGCGGGAGTGGAACTGCATTGATTTGTTAATAATTACTTCCAGTAATGAGTAAGTGAGAAGAGGTTCTTGGGTTGCCAGGTTTGCTCAGCAGCTGCAGCAATTTACCTTCAGAGAAGTGGACACCCTGGCACACCCCAGTGCACCCTTGAAGGGTAAGAGGCACGCTCAGAGTACCCTTCTCGGGCCGTGTGTGCCATCTGAGGACTCGGAGATCAAAAGAGCTTTAAACCCATTGAAACACATTCTTAAGAGCACAACAGTGATTGTTTTCAGGTTACGTATGGAGAAAGCTTCTTGGAGACTACTCTAGGGTAGGAGTAGTTGTGGAAGGAGGTGTATGGTCAGTCTGGAGGGAGGTTTATTTGGATTGAACAGTACTTGCTTCCAGGAGGTTACTTGGCCGCTGCTTACAGTTTGTTGTTGCTCCTGGAGGGAACCGAGCCGCAGCTCAGACCTTGTGTAAGTCTAGCTGAGCACACAGCAGGGCTCACTGTGGTGCCAGGCTCTTGTGCTCGGGTAGTGGAGGTGGTGCAGCTGCACAAGGGCCACGTGCAGTGTCACCAAAGAGATAAGCACTGTGGTTTCCCCCCTGCTTCCACCCTCACCTCACAGTGCAGCACAGCCATCTGCCCGCTCCACCTCCACCAAGAGCCTGAACATCAGGGCAGGGTTTGCTCCCCCCGGTGATGGGCCCGATGGAGGAGGTTCTGGGAGCCTCGGTGGAAGGTTTGCTAATGGAGCTCTGTTTGAATGCTGTGCAGCACCCTGTGAGCAGACCCAAGAGAGTCATTTAATGCCAGCCTCGGCAGATAAGGAATTGAAGGTCCAGTGTCCACAGACAAGGCCAGGAGGACATCCAGCTACCTGCACCTGGTAACTGCAGTACAAATACACTCTGAGAGTCACAAAGTGTGTGTGTGTGTGCCTGTTGTTAACTCCTAGGTGAGGCAAGACTTCTAGTTTGCAAATAAAACTTGCCTTTTCTGGGAATAGTCTCAAACATAAGGCTGGAACCTGCTTTTTTTGTGATTTTCTCTGACACTAAACACCTCCTGTAAAGATCTGTGGTTCCTAAGCACAGTGTGGGTTGAAATACAGAACCAGTAGTGTGGAATTCATATTGCAAGTTGGTGTGGGTAAAATGCTCTCTCGGCTCTTCCTGGAGGCTCTCTTGAAAACTGAGTGAGAACAGTGATGTTGGCTGGCTCCTGCAACAAGGAGGAATTTGGATGCAAAGTATAGGGAGCAAAGCTCGGAGGAAGGTGTGGAGTGCACATTGTGTTCAAATCCCGGGCAGCTGCTGCAATAAAGAAACAGTCTTGGGGGCACCAGAAATGAAACTAATATAGCAAAGTTATTACCTTCAAATCTGGATGGTTTGTTAAGGGAGAAACGGTGTTACCATGTCAAGTTGTAATGCCCTCAAGTTGTTGACAGCCATCCAATTGTCAAATAAAAGGGCAGATTATTGGTAATTACTGAGCATTCATTTGGACAAGGAAGTTTTATTCTACAGTGGGGTCATGTCAGCAGCACTGTGAATATCCAGGATGAGCAGCTAAGGGTGTGTAGACACTGTTGGGATCAGGCACTGGCATCTCGGCATAGTCGTGTTTGTGCCATAACCAATGTGCCAGTGTGGTTGTTGTCACTGGTGGTTCTGAGTGAAAACAGCTTTTGAGTTGCTGCTGCTTCCTTACAAGATTGGCTGGCCTAAACCTAGGCTGTGTCATGTCTTCTTGAGTTTCTGCAGGCAGCAGAAAAAAGGAGTCTTCTGATTCAGTGTGTTCAGGGACCCCTGGAAATCACTGTTTTAACACACGCTTGCTCTAAGAAAAATAAGCCTGATGTCAAGAGCCTTAAGTTTGCTCCATGGAGGACCATGTACAGGACTTCACAGACCAGCAAAGGCTGGGGAGCCAGTTTGAAGTAATTACATTAGCTAAACATGATACTAAAGAGATAAAGAGATGGTTTTGTAACAGCTCACCGGGACTCCAGTCCTCTTTCCGTATGTAGATATGTGCAGATCGTGGCTCTCTGCATTACTCCACTTGGGGGAACTGGTTTTAAGAAAGGAAAATTCAATTAGACTTGTGTTTGGTGTATCATTGAGCACTTCTGTTACCTGTTATGAAATTGGGTAATGCAGGCAGCCCGGCATTCCCCTGTGCTGGAGGAATTCCCAGCTGAGCAATCAAGGCAAATGTGTGGTCCTTCGTGACCACAGAGCAGCCCAGAAAGACTAGAGCACCATCCACAATCTGCTTTGTAGCTGAAATACAACTGCACGGTCGAAGGAAACAAATGCACCCAAACCCGTGCTGCTTTGTGAGGAACTTGACTGTGTGGAGCCTGAAAGGGGTCAGGAGTGAGATAGAGAGATGGAGCGCTGTGCTGACGCTGGGTGGTGGTGCTCCTCCTCTGCTGCTCTCTGGGACCTCTGCTTTAGTTAGCATCAAACAACTCATTCACTAGTAATGCATAGTAACTAACATATGGCTCAGAGGCTTCTGAGTGTGAATGCCACTAATGAAAATCAGACCTGGGCTTTCAAGTGGCTTCATATCATCAACTTTAAAGAGTCTTCCTTTTGAATTAATTTTGAATGTAGGTAGAGGCTGAAAATGGGATTTCTGCATCTAAACCACTGGAGTAGTCTTTCGTATTATGCCTATAAGCAGCAATGCAGCCGTGTTAAAATAGTCACTCTCTGCAGAGCGATCCAAACTTTTGTTTCCTTTGCACTTTGTTGAGATTACAGAAATCACGGGGGACTTCAGCGAGGGGATCAGGTAAAACTCCTTCAGACAACAGGATGGCTTTTCCCACATCAACGAGCCTGCTCACCAAAGAGCAGCTGAGGACAGATGATCATTAATAGTGTTCAGTGCAATAGAGACAAAGCTATTACACTGTAGGCAAATAGATCCTTTAGCCTCAGTTGCTGAATATGATTTGTTTGCAGTGTTATTAAACTTGTTTTATGACTCAGGCTTGAACAATCTGGATATTGTTGATTATGTGCAATCTGTAATTCCCTGAACACGATTTAGGTTCTCAATGTGCATGTTGTTTCTATGCTTACTTTTGCTTCAGCTCCCCTTGCAGTTTGGGGTGCACCTTCTGAAGAGTGTCCAGTCCATGTGGTTGGGGCTCTGACTGTGATTTCTGCTCCCTGGTGAGTTCAGTGTGCGTTCTGCTTTCAGCATGAGCAGCCAGCCCCCCTCCCAAACAGCTGATCACATCAATGGGGTTTGAGATTTATCTTGAGTCTTTTGCAGATATGGCTCTCTGATACACATGTAGGTGTACTGCGAAGAGGGGATCTTCACATTGGAAACAGATCTGATTATTATCTCTAAGAGATAATGGAGGAGGTGCTGAGTGTCTGTGCTGGCCAATGTCATCCGTGGAGTCCCGCAGCCATTTACAGTTAAAAATTGTTCTACAGCTGTCTTAGTTGGCTGTAACACTTGTTTTTCAGCAAGGTCCTGATTTCACTCACTTTACACATAGTTTTATGGAGGTCAAGTAAGTCCTGCTTTCTCCCCAAGGGCTTATTCTCTTCTGCATACCACAACTGCAGACAGGTTTGAGAAAGAGTCGCAGAATGTGGTTCAGTCAACCAAAGAGCAGAGTTTGTCCAAGACAGCAAAACTCATGCAGCTGGCTGAAGTACAGGGAAGGAGAAGCAGGGAGAGCAGCTCCTTGCAGTAATTCAGTCCTGTTGGCAGTTCTCAGAGTGCAACGGATTTACTCTGTTCCTGTTTCTAAAAGGAAAGGGCACATACTTCATAAGCAAGCGAATAGCTTTCAGTGAAACTGCAAAGAGCAAAAAGTGGGCAACATGGCCATGCCCCAATGAATTACCCAATAATAAGTAAGGTACAAATGGTGGTACATCCCACCCTGTGCCCCGAGAGGCTCGTCCTTGTCTCTGGGTGCTGGAAGGGGTGGTGGGACCAGGCATTTCACATCACGGGAGAAGCGTAGTTGATGAGCAAGGAGAGCATCCCTTGCAGCCCACCATGCTTTCAACAGCGGTCCTCTTCATACCCTTTTCCTCATTGGAGCTTGGGAAACGCTGGCTGGGGGCTGCTCTGGGATGCTGGCATACCTCTGGCCCCTCAGAACCTGGATGATTCTGTGGCTTTATGGGCACGGCAAGTAGTCCGAAGTGCAGGTGGTGTTTGAGTAACTTGAATGATGATTGAATACTTGAGTAACTGGTAGAAAACAAAGAGGCCTCTTCAAGATTTTTATCAGGGGAGTCTAATTCGTCCTGTTTCAGACAGCGTTGGCTTTAAACAAGCCCCAGCACTGGGCCTAGAATTGTGGAAACCCAAATGTAAAGTGCAGATCTGGAGCTGGGAAGCCCAGGGAAGGCTGAAGTCACAAGGAAAACATTTATTCGTGGGAGCATTGACATGCGCTGGAGTCAAACCTCTAAAGCAAAAGCTCTGTGGGTAGGTAGCACAACCCAGCGCTTTGCAGATTGTCATCTCCAAAGCACCGAGCAAACGCCTGTTAATTGTACTGCAGCAGCCTCTGAGGCTAACAGGCAGGAATTGGTGTCACTGCTCTGCAGGGGGGAGACCGAGTCAAAGGAGTGGTGCAGTTTTTCTTGGGATCAAATGCAGTCATAACACCGTGGTGAACAGTGCAGGTTTCCCTTGCCTTTACGTTAGTGTACTGCTGAAGCTGCTGTGCTCCTAACAGGGCCCACACAAACAGGTTGGTTTGGAAAGCAGGTCTTTCCCTCTAAATTTATGTTTTAATGCATTGGCAGATGAGCATGTGCGAAGTGATGTGAAATATGTGATGTCCACTGTAGAACCACAGAATAGTTTGGGTTGGAAGGGACCTTCAAAGCTCATCCAGTCCAACCCCTGCACTGAGCAGGGACATCCTCAACTACATCAGGTTGCTCAGAACCACATCCAGCCTGGCCTGGGATGTCTCCAGGATGGGGCATCCATCACCTCCCTGGGCAACCTGTGCCAGTATCTTACCACCCTCATTGTAAACCATTTCTTTCTCAAGTCCAGCCTGACTGTCGCCTCTTTTACTTACAAACCATCACCCCTCATCCTGTCGCCACAGGCCCTGCTGAAGAGTCTCTCCCCATCTTTCTTATAGGCCCCCCATTAAAAGGCTACAGTAAGGTCTCCGTGGAGGCTTCTCTTCTCCAGCTGAACAACCCTGACTCTCTCAGCCTTTCCTCAAGGCAGAGGAGCCCTCTGATCATTTCTGTGGCCTCCTCTGGACCCTCTTCAACATGTCCATGTCTTTCCTGTACTGAGGGCTCCAGAGCTGAGCACGGGGCTGCAGGGGTCTCACCAGAGCAGAGCGGAGGGACAGAATCACCTTTCTTCTTTCCCTTTTTGTCTTTTCTTGTGACATTGTTTTGTCCTCAGTGTGGCCGTTGCATTTCTGCATGCCGTGATGTGGACACAGGAGATGCTGTCACTTAACACTGCCCCAGCATTGCAAACGTGAAACGAGAGTCTCTGCTGCAGGAAGGTCTGATTTTCCTGCAGTACCTGTAGTTTTTGTCACATGGTGGAGGCTTCTGGAACCGGATGGGTGTCTTCCTTACAAATGACACCTTGTTTGTGAAGAGCTTCATTGTGCAATGCTTGATAAATGACACATGAAGGAAGCACAGCAGTTGTTCAGGGATAAGGGTGAGCTGAGGTTAATTCTGACCATTATTACCTGTAAAAATCCCATGGGCACCATTTCTGCACTGGGGGAGCTGTCCCACCCGGGCCTTTGATGCTTCATCCTCGTGCTGGGGAGCCAGCAGCCAGCCCTGGGCAGCCCCGACAGACCCCGGGAGCACCGTGGGAGATAGGTCCATCAGCACAACCCTGTGCTCTCCGCTTTATAGAATCATGGAATCCCACTGGTTCAGGTTATAAGGAACCTTGAAGCTCATCCAGTTCCAACCGCTGCCACGGGCAGGGACACCTTCCATAGAGCAGTTGCTCCAAGCGCTGTGTCCAACCTGGCCTTGAGCACTGCAGACACAGGGCAGCCACAGCTTCTCTGGGCACTCAGTTAAAAAGCAGCATCTGGAGATATTTACAGACAGTCAGAGACGCCCACCCAAAATACTTCATCAGAGGACACCACTTTGTACCCACACACACCTCTGGGGAGGAAACCACCAGCAATGGGGCTGTGCCCTTATGCACACACCGGGGATACGTTCAGTGTCTCATTCACAGCCTGATAGGGTGTAAGTGCTGCACCACTTGACTTGTGGGTCCTTGCAGCAGAGCAGGGTCGTGCTGGGCCATCAGCACACTGCTTTGGGTGTCTGTGGGCTTTTGGAAACGTGTTCTTGAACTGCTGGCACAAAGCAGATAAATCCACTCCGGCTGTTGGTAACAAGGCTGCTCCCAGCTCTGCCTCTGCTGCCTGCCCGTCCCTTCGCAAGCTCTGCCTCGCAGTTCCTTTGCTGAGCCTCTTATGTCCTTTTTTATCTCGTTGGCAGATCCGAACACTCACACAAAAGTGCTTGTGAACCTTCTCCCTGTGCTCCCCTGTCAATGGTGGTGCATCCAGGGCTCGCACCGAGAGCAGGCTGCAGGGCTGGCTGCAGCCGGGGCGGCAGCTCCAAGGATGCTTCTGGGATGCATGCAGCCCGACGCCGAGCAGACCCGTTTGATCCTCGTAGGGGGTCAGACGCTTGGCTCGAGGCTTTTTTAATGTGTGTGCTTCTGTCAGGCAAATAGGGCTGAAAAAAGGAACGGGGGGACCACAACGGAGTGTTCTCATGGAAAACCCCATCGGTTCCAAACACAAAGCACCATTTGTGCTCAGATTTGGGGGTGAGGGTAAGGACTGCACTGCTCAGCTGCTACAGATGACTTGGGTTTCTTCAGCTGGAGAAATGCTTTGATTCTGTTCTACTGTTAATTAACTGCTCGGAGAAAAAACACGTCTGTGAATTAGGCAGGAAACAGCTTCAGGACTCTGCACAGACTTCTGCCAAAGTTGGCAGGGTCCTTCTGCTTCTCACGCTCTCAAATTCAGTTTCTTAGATGTCCGGAGACCAACCGGAGGGTAGGTCACTGCTGAGGAGCTGATGTGCCCCTGCTGCCAAAATCTTGTCACAGAAAGCCAATACAGACAGCATGAAATCATAGAATCCAGCCTGGTTTGGGTTGGAAGGGACCTTCAAGTTCCAATCCCTGCCACAGGCAGGGACACCTTCCATAGAGCAGCTTGCTGCAAGCAGTGTGTGTGTCCAACCTGGCCTTGAGCACTGCAGACACAGGGCAGCCACAGCTTCTCTGGGCACCCTGTGCCAGCGCTCAGCACCCTCACAGGGAACAGCTTCTGCCCCAGAGCTCATCTCAGTCTCTCCTCAGGTAAGTTAAAGCCATTCCCCTTGTCATGTTCCTCCATCCCTTGTCCAAAGCCCCTCTCCATGTTCCCTGTAGCCCCTTTAGGCACTGGAGCTGCTCTAAGGTCTCCCCTCAATGAATCTTCTCTTCTCTGGGCTGAAAAAAAACAGCTCTTTTTGAACTGTGCTCAGTGAAACTCTGCCTCTTTGCCCTTCAAAAGCAGAGTCTCAAGAGTCGGGGGTGCTGCTGACCATAACAGTAACAGGTCTGGATCTGGATCCCCAACAGTTACAGCCAAAATACCCCTAGGTTATTTTTCCTAATGCTACAGTGTGCTCACAGATAATTTTAAATCTTGACCAGTGCTTCCACATGGGAGCAGATGAGTTAATCTCAGGAAGCTTCTCGGAGCAAGCAGGTGGGCAAAGGGAGCTCTGTTAAACTGGCATGATATTTCTCCCACCTTGTCCGCTGCCCAGATGTACTGGGCTGCTTTCAAGCACCCACCTCAATAAATCACATGCCTGGGCAGAAGCACATGGCATCTGAGCACTTCATCCTCCTCTGGAGCAACATAATTCCAGCACCAGGTAAAATTTCCCCACTCAGCTCCAGGAGTGTCAGACAAGAGTTACTGTAGCCTTATCAATGTAAAAATGATAAACACACAGAGAAACAGGATTCCTTTCTTCGACTTAAAACACTGCGCTGAGCACCTGCAGCCCCTGCGCTTCCAAAAGGAATATATTTTATTTCAGAGTGTTACAGTAGCGCTGCATGCACACCACTCACAAAACTGTGTTTTGGTTTTCGTAGAGACACATGCAAACATTTTGGCAATTGCAACCTACGAGTAGCAGATCTGCTTCCTGCGTTTTCAGGTCTGGAAGCAAATCGCCTTTTCTCATGAGCTCCCTTCCCCAACTCGTCCAGTTATGAACAAAACATCTCTAGCCAGGGAGCACTCAGGTTTTAACAGACATTCTCATTTTAATACACATGCAGAGCATGGCATCAGCACGCAAAGTCATTCATCAGCTGGGGAAGTGTTTGGAAGCTCATATCTTAAAACAGATTGAATCTGCCCTTTAATTCACACTGCAAGAACAGTCCTCTTTCTGCTGCACCCAAAGAACGTCCCACCGCTGAGCATGTGATGAAGCATTCACTCTGCCTCCGAGAAGTGTCAGCCAAAGTCATCCCTATCTCTGTGTAACAGCCAAAACGCTCACCAATGACTAGTGCTTAGGGAGACAGAGGCACTCAAGTGCCAGAGGTTACACACCTCCTCGATTCCCAATTTTCACTGAGCTCAGCACTACTTAAGAAGTCCCCTGAACGTGTCTGCTGTTGAAACACCGCAACTCGGCCACTTAAAAGCCCCTGAACACATTTCGAGCAGAAGCCAGCGCGTTTCAAAGGCTGTGGTGGACCCAGTGAGTGATTTCTGTGCGAGAAGACAGGACCGAGGAGCGGATCCTGCACCCAGAGCGTGGCCTCGGGCGGTGGAAAGAGGCGGGATTTGATCTCCAGGTAGTGAATATGAGTTTTCTCTGAAAAGCATTTGCTCTGCTGGGGGGTGGAGGGCAGTTTGCATCCGTCGGAAGAAGTGACTTCCTGTGCCTGCCCCAGGCGGGTCGTGTCGGGCTTTCGGAGGCGCGACTCTAACCGAGGAGCGGCTGCACGGCCCGGAGTGACCCCGTCTGCTGCCCGTCATTTGCATTTGCCTCGGGTCCGGTGGCAGCTCGGACCCCGCTCCCTCCGGGGGTGGCATCACCGGCGAGGCGAGGAGCCGGGCGCCCACCGGTCGGAACGGAGCCTGCAGGGGTTCCTCAGCGCAACCCCCGGCTGTGGATTCCCGAGCCGCCCGTCGAACCGCTCCCGGTGCCAGGCGGACAGAGCGGCTCGGAGGGTGCGCGCAGCACCGCGGACACTGCTATCGCGCCCCCGCCGGGGCGGAACCGCGCCCGCACTCGGAGCGGGGCACCGCGAAGCAGGCTCTGTGCGGGGAGCTGAGGGTTCCCACAGCACCTGCCCGGGGTCCCGGCTCACACCGGCCTCCCGGGCCTTGCCACGTCCTGCGGCAGAGCAGGACCGGAGCAGCGGGACAGCCTGCGGGTGGGGTGCAGATATCGCTTCATGGGGAGCCACCCGTCTGCTTCTCCCGATCGGGGAAGTGGTGTGTGCCGCGGTACTTCCCCTCACAGGGGACCCGGTCCCCGTCGGGGGCAGGGGGAGCTGAAAACCCTCCGAGCTCCCGCGGCCCCATCGGGCCCCCTCCTCCCGCCGCACACACGTTTCCATCCAACAGGCCCACTCTCCTGCCAGAACAGTGTTTATTCATCGCATAAACAGAAGTGAAAGGAATTAGGCGGGCAGATACGATAGCTCAAGGGAACGTTTCAGACCCCTTTTACCGCGCTCACGGAGAATAGGACATCCTTGCAACTGAAAACAGGCAGCGAGCTTTGTAGCTCTGTATTTATAAACAACCCACGATGGTTTCCATTTTGGGTTTGCCCTCTAGAACGTTAAAAGCAAAATGCTGTTATTTATAATACGATCCCTGCTTTAATTTCCTCCGTTCCCAGCACTTTGTCTGGCAGAATGACGGTGAGACACAACCAGCACGAACGCTTAAAAAGTCAACTTCTAGGTAAATCGTTCACCGCTATCTCAAGAGCACATCAGCTTAACTCGAACACTCAGACTTCACCCAGATAGTCTGTTCCTAGTGCAGGGACCGAGAGGTGAAATAAGTGGATCTGAGAAAATGATGCGAAATTATTGCAGTTACACACTGGGGTGCCGAAATTACTCCTGAACTTTCTCCCGCAGTGCAAGGGCCAGTGCTCTAAAAAGATGCAGGGCTGCATCGCACTCACCCCCTTCTTGTCCTCTGCTCCCCGCCCCCCACCGGCCCCGGGGGTTTTCCTGTAGCAAAAAAAAAAAAAAAAAAAAAAGGAAAAAAAGAAAAGGGCAAATCTCCTCGAGCTTAGGCTGCTGCTGCGGGAACCGCTGCTCGGGAATCCCGTCAGGAAACGGACGTTTTCCCCTTTGTGTGATCGGTCACCCACAATTAAACAACACGGAGCTCCTCACTGGAACAGCCACCAACAGAAGCCACATGCGCGCAGCTTTGGGAGATCCCGGACCCTCAAACCGGCGGCAGACAGTCCGGCCCGCGGAAAGTGCGCTGCGCTGATTTGGAAAGCAAGTAATTGGTAAGAGACGGGCTGGTTCGCTCCTCGTTAAACAAGCCCCGAATCTCGGAGTCGGGGCTAGTGCAGACCCTGCCGCTTTTCTCAGCCCCTGGAGCCGGTGCGGACTCACAGAGAGAGCTGGCGGGATCTCCTCACCCGCCTTCCGCAGAGCACTGAGCACAACCCACCCCCGCCCCGGGACGCTGCGGTCCACAGCTGGAAAACCTCTGGATGCTGGCAGGTGTGGAATACCACAGTACGCGCGCGAAGCTGCTGAGCCCGGGGCGGGGAGCGGAGCTCCATCCCGCAGCGGCTGCGGGAACCTGCTCTCCGCTCCGCGGCTTCTGCCAGACCGCTGCTGGTCTCGCGGCTGCCCAAAGGGAAACGGAGACAGGGCAGACCCCCCCGCCCCAGCCCCGCTGGGTAGCGCGAAGGCCGATGAGCAAGAGGTGAGGCTGGGGAAGGCGAGGCAGGCACCGGGACACCACCGGGGCGGGCACGCGGCAGGCACCTGGGCCCCGCCGCCCGCAAACCCAAGGATTGTCCCACCGGAATCACTGCGCCAGGAGCGTCGCGCAGCGGGCTCACGGGGCAGGGCACGGTGGAGGGAAGGCCACGGGGCTGGGAGAGGTGGCTGCGGCCGTGCCCTACGGTACCAGCCGGGGACGGCGGCCCGACTCACCACGGCCCAGTGCTCGTTGCAGTGGGCTCACCATGGTGCGGCTTTTAATTTCTCAGCAGATGATGTTTTAACGGGAGAACGAGTTTCGTTAGAGCAAGCTCCAGAGAGGAGCACCGGCCGCACGCACTCGCGGTGCTGTCTCTGATGAAGAGGTCTACAGGCCAACACCCTCTCGTTAAAGCAACCCTTACTGTCCGAGTCCGCTCTTTCCTTCGTGCCGCGCCTTACCGTCAGGTATCTGTCTCTCCTATGTACAAGCTCGTTAGCACTCCCCCCCACACACACACACACGAGTCCTCACATTACTTGCGAGGGAGAGGAATCACAGTCAGACGCAGTGTACCATCTATCCCATCCCCTACACCGTCGGAGAGTCCCGCGGAAGTCACCCTCTCCGCTCCCAGGCTCGATAGAACTGCCGAAAGCTCTCTGTTCCCCCGGCAGGTTCCTGTCCCCTCCCTTCTCTTTATGCCGAGAACTGCGGGGCGAGGAGTGGTGGGACCGGAGCAGAACAGGACCACAGAAATCGGGAACTCCCCAAGACCTGCCTGTCTTCATCTCCTAAATAAAAAGATGCTGTGAACACTCACTAGAACGTGAAACGATGAAATTCGGACCGGACATTGGCGAGATAGATGGTAAAAGCGCGCACGGGTGGAGCCCGGATAACCAAGCCCATACTCTTTCCACGTCCACCCTGCACGTACTATCACTATTCTGACCTCGTTCAGGGAATAACGGCTCTCTCCAATAAGCACTGCGAAACCGCTCACCTCTCGCAAAACTGCTCCGGGCCGCTTCAGTAACCGGGCTCTGTAGCCTGACCAGCTCCATTCCCCCCGGACGAACGAGTCTCGGAGCCAGCCTCCGAAGGGGTGAGCACGACTAACCGGCCTTCATCACCACTTATGAGCTGCAACTGCTCGCCCGCAGGTGCCGTGGGGAGCGAAGCGTGGACCGCCAGGGCCGAATCCCGCTTTTCGAGACCGAAGATGTTCTCACACAGACAAGGAGATATTTTACAGAAGTCTAAAGCTCACCCCGCCGTGTAGCGCTCACCGGCACCTCTTCTCCTTGACAGCGTTGAAAAAGAACCGACGACCAAGAAACTCGACTCTGCTGCAACAGCCGCTTCGCACCTCGAGCTTACCGTGGGCTCCCCGCGGCGGGTCTGGCCAGGTCCCTTCCCGGCAGCCCCTTTCAGAATCAGTCCCTACCTTCCCCTCCAGGCGCTCGTTTTCCGCCGCCGGGGCAGGCAGTAGCTCCCGTGTCGTACCTGGGTGCGCACAGACGGGCGATCGCGCAGGGGCAGTCCCGCGGGCTCCGCACTGGACGCAGCACCGGGCCGGGAGCGAGTGTCCCGGAGAGTGTTCACCTCTGTGCGCAGCCGAGAGCGGCGGGCGGGCCCGGGGTCTGCGGGACATCGCTCCGCGGGGCTGCTCCGACCTCGCTGCCGTCGAGGGAAAGGGGAAGGGATAGGACGTGGAGACGCCCAAAAGCCGCTTCAGGGCTAGCGCGGGAGCGGCGGAGCCCCGCGGACGCTCGGTGCTCGGCCGCAGTTCCACTTCCCTTGCCTCGCCGATCGCTCTGCTCTGAGTCTTGTCACGGCCAAATATCCCGAACCGCTGCTCTCCCCGCTGAAGCAGCGGCTGTTGGGGACATTAGGGCTAAATTTAAAGGGAATTCTGTCGGGATTAGATCGGGACTAGTGCTGGACAAACGGGGGCATTTCACATTTACCCGGGCTTGACCCCGCCACTCAGTTACGGTCTTACAAGATCGTGTCCTGGGATTTGTAAAGACAGTTCTGGGGGGAGAAAGAACACGGGGCTTCTCCTTTCGCACAGCTTCCCAGCAGCGGAACCCCCTTTACCACACTTATCACATCTCTCAGCGCACGGCAAGTCCCTCTGCTTGCTGGGGCTCTGCAGCGTATCTCCCAGAAATCATCAGGCGGAGCTGAAACAAAGAGACGGGGGAAGATGGAAATACAAGTTTAATTAAAGCCACCTGGCTGGCTAAATACGTGCCGAGACGCAGACACCGCGTTATTCACCTCACCTGCGCCCGACAGGGCTGCGGCTGCTTTGTTCTCCCCGCGTGTCCTGAGAGCCGCAGCGGCGCTCAGGCTGAGCGGGGCTGCAGGAAGGTTTGTCACGCGCAAAGCCCAGGACCGCCGAACGGACGGTTCCGTGCTCCGGGAGCTGCCGGCACCTACGGTCCGCGGCGCGACCGAGGGCGCGGCACTTGGCGAGCGACACCCGCGGTCCTGGGGCTTGAGCCCAGCCTCCTGCCACTCAGGTGCTCCCTGTTTGGGGTAACGAGGGAAGTTTTATGGAGGGACCTGAGAGGCGCGGGAGGTAGCGACAGGTTTAGGAGGTGTGAGTTTAAAGCGGCAGGGAAACGCTCGAACTTCCGAGCTTTGCAAGATGAGAAAACCTTTCCCGTTGCTCCCCGCCGGGTTCGCTTCCTCCGTTAGCACAGAGCTGTAACGTGAGTCTGCGTTTGGGGGGAGAGGTGGCAGAGGATGAAGGCAAACGGGGGAGACTGGAGGGGGTCCTCTGAGTTTTTTCGTTGCCGCCGCCGCCCCCCACCCCTCCCGGAGCCCGGCGCGGTCCCGCCGCGCTGGAAGGCGGGTTTAGCGCAGGAGGTGAGGCCAGAGCAGGCAGGTCTGCACCGCCGGGCCCTCCCCCTTGAAAACAAAACTTTTTTTCCGGCAGGCGCTGAGAGCAGAGCCCGGGCGCGGGGTCCCGGAGCCGCCGCGGGGTTGGTATGCGGTAGGGCCGTGCCATGTATTGGAAGAGCGACCCGATGTTCGTCTGCAGGCTGGAGGACAAGGACCTGCCCGCACTCGGCGGCCCCGCGGAGAAGGTGCGTGGTGGCGGCACGAGAGCGGCTCGGGGCCGGTGCCCGGGGTGGGGTGGCGGCCGCTCCGGTCGCTCGTCTGCTCCGGCGGTACCGCGGAGAAGCTGTGGCTTCCACCGCGTCCCTCCTCGGCGGGGCCCCGCAGGTACCGGCGCGGGGCTCCAGCGTCGTCCGGGCGCTGACCGCGATTTTCGGCAGGCGAGCCCCGCAGTGGCTGACGAGGACTCCTGCTCTTCCTCCACCGCCCTCTCGCCCTCCTCCTCGCCGCAGTCCATGGCCTCGGGCTCCGGCTGTGCCCCTAGCAAGTGCGTGTGCAGCAGCTGTGGTCTGGAGATCGTGGACAAGTACCTGCTTAAGGTAAGCGAGAAGCGGGCGGCTCTGCCACTGTTTCCTCACCGACGTGATCCGGCGGCCCAGCCGCTCGCACGGGGCTGCAGGCCCATGAGCACTGCAGACGCTTGCCTGCTCCCTGCCCGCGGTCCGAGCCACCGGTGCCGCTGGGCCTTGCTACTCTCCCTGCCCGGTACGGCACGTCCCTCAATTGGAAAGGATCTGACGGTGAGACCTGTGGCACGCTTGCCCGAGGGATTCGGGCCTTGGGGTAGAGCCAGGTCTCTGCTCACCCCTCGGGTAACGTTCTTCAGTGCTGGGACTGTGTTTTCTTGACGTGTGGTAGGGGAGAGTGGGGAGAAAAGCGGTGGGTGAGAGCAGGAATCGCTTCCCGGCTGTGCCTTAAAGCTCGTGGTGGGGCGACCTGTTTGATATTAGCTGAAATAAACCCTCCAGTGTGGTGTCCTGAAGCCTTAGAGCAACAAAGTGACCCTCGAGAAACGTGGAAGTAAAAAGATGGTTTAGTAATGTCTGTGAAAAAGAAACAAGCTGTGTGGTCCCAGGGTAGGTTTGCCAGCCTTAGCGCTTTGGACTAAGATACTTTAAAACCAAGCAAACCCATGTGACTTTAAATAAGCTGTCAATGTAGCTGCGAGGGGGCTGTTTTCCTTCTGTTCTACGCCATTAAAATCGGATCGGATTTTTGCCATCTCATTTTCAAGTGAGATTAGACAAACTGATGGAAGTCGCTTCGTTCCATTAAGTGCAGCCTTGAGTAAGGCCGTCGTATATCCTACAAAGTGAAAGTCGTTGACACAGTTGAAAACACCCCGATGTTGCTACTAGATGGTTTGCTTAGAGTGAGGAGGTCAAAGAAAGTCATATGCAGGTTGGTGCTCATTTAAAACCCGGTGGGCACAGGTGAGGGGTCCTGCTTCACACCTCTTGGTCAATCCCAGCCACCTCTGCAAAGGGTGGGTGCAGCGGAGCTCCCCCAGCTCCATTCCAGCCCTTTCACTCCTGTGACATGCCGGGAGCTCCTCTGCCCGTCGTTAATGTCGCTGAGTGAACAACTGCAGACATGCGGCTTCGAGAAAAAGGGCTCAGGTGACCTAGCCTGAAGTTCGAACTAGCTGTTACTGCTTCCTGCATGGGCAGAGGGGGAAAGCAGTATGCGCTGGTGGTTTCCTGATGACCATCGGAGTGCACCTTCCAACTCCGTAAATCAGTAGATGGCGATGGCAGAGGGGATAGCTGATGTCCTGCTCTGCAGAAGAGTGCTGGCCTCCGAAGGAGAAGCAGTGAGATGAGTTCTCTGTGCCTGGATGTCTTGGGCTGCATTGGGGTTCCTGGCATAGGCCCTCGGTCGTGGTCGGAGCTGCCGCATGGGAATGGGAAGTAGGGTCGGCCTGGCCGGTGAAGCTGCTCGGAGCAGCTCTTCTGGGAGGATAGGTTTGGTGACAGCCGTTGTCAACAGTTTCACATTATAGCGCAGTGTAAATCTGTCAGCACATGGGGAGACGTTGGCAGTGAGGGAGAGCGCTGGCAACTGCAAAACATAACGTTACAACCCAGAGAGTGACTGAAAAGAGCGACTCCAGCGCAAGTGCTGGAGTCAGTGCCGAGCTTTCGCTGTGATTTGTCTGGCAGGGTCTGATGAAAGGCACATCCTGGATTATCTCAAATCTGCTGCTTTGCCCTAGGCAATCTATGGCCTGTTCGGTGTAAAACCAGAAGTTGGCTCAGAAAGTAAAAAAAAATAAATCTTCGTCATTGTTTGGCTTCGAGAATTTGCAGCATGGGATTATCCAGAGCGCTGTTACTTCATTTCTGTGGTCCCTGGGAGTCTCGGATCCTTGAATGATTTAAGTTATCTAGCTGATGTGTGAAGCACAGTGTCTGCATGACCAAGAGTTCTCTTCATGGGAAAGGAAAAATTAAAATAGATGCAAATAATATATTTACCAAAAAATTAAATGTGAGCATTCGGATCTGCTGATTGGTGCTGCTTCCCAGGGCTGTGTCCAGTTCCATAGATATCGACGGTAAGGAACTGTTGGACTTGCTGTTAAAGCATCTCCTGGTATTTTGTGACTCTGGCTTCGTTTACTCACTTTGCTTTAACAGAAACCTGGTAAATGAAGATGTGGCTCGTGGTGTGTTTCCGTTTGGCAGACTTACCCCCCAAACACACACTGCCCTTCAATACTAGCATTTTAAAGTTTCAGATCCCTCTGCAAGGCTTGCTCTTTATTCGGCTGGACTTTGACAGGCTGGAATATAGAAGTATGAGAGTTCGCTGCCTTCCTGAGGTCATGTGAGACCAAGACCTGCTCTGTTACTCCAATGCTATGAGAACAGAACCGGGCACAAATACCTAGGTGGAACTCTGATCTCTTGCTTTCTCTTCTGGTGCTTCTAATTGCAAAAGCATGAAAGCTTATTCGGAAGACCCCATCACATCAATTACCCTTCAATGCACAAGCTGCCCTATGAAGAAGATGCTTTGCATTGAAGAGTAATGTCCCGTGAATCGTGGCACATGTGAATGTTTTGGCCTTGTCAGTGCAGATGGAAAACCGGGTTTTGTGATGCTGAAACCCAAGGTTGGCAGCACCGACCTGGAGGAGGATTGTTCTGTTTTGCAGGTGAATGACCTCTGCTGGCATGTGCGCTGCCTCTCCTGCAGCGTCTGCAGGACATCCCTAGGAAGGCACACGAGCTGCTACATCAAAGACAAGGATATCTTCTGCAAACTTGACTATTTCAGGTATGCCACACGGGATTATCATTTTAGTCAGTAACACATTATGCTTGCTCGTTAAACGCATTTTGAGGCTCTTTGGATTGTATTTTCTGGGTTTATTTTCAGTAGTTAAACTGTCATTCCTTGACGAGGGACTTGGGAGACTCCAAGTCTGTCTAATGCAGTGACCTATGAAGTCTCCCCCTCTACCCATCCGTTGTTATGCACAGCTGCTGCATTTATACATTTACTTCTGTATGGGGGGGGAGGGGATGGACACACGACACAGGGAGTCAGGAGTTCACACCGTAGTAAGTTGTCAAGGTATTGTGTGTGTGAAGAGTCATCCTTTGGTAATACTGAGGCACAGTTGAGATGATATTCTGCCTGGACTAGCACTGCTGATATGAGACTCAGGTTATCCTATGAAACTACAAAACAATCCCAGAATAAATCCCATGATCTTTAACAGGAGTTTTCAGCACTTACACATTTATGATCCATTTGATTTGGAATATAAGGTGTGCTTCACAATTAAGGCCTAATCCTGTAAGAAAGGATAGTACTTATTTGTGTTGCATTAGAAGTACTTGTGATACAAAAATCTTCAGTCCAGAAAGCAAAAGAAATGCTGTTAATTTTGGTGTGATCGGTGGTACTGCCCCATGCCAAAGTGCTTATGGGATCCTCACCTGTGCGGTGAAAGGGTCGTGTTCAGCTTGTCAGCTTTGCCACTGAATGAGAGGGAGGGGGCAGGCTGAATGCTGCCAACGCTGGAAAGGCAAAGAGAATTTTTGCAGACTCATAAGGGCAAATTCTTATCTAAATAACCAGCATCCCTTGGTTGATAGATTATTTCCCTTTGAAGAGGAGACTACTGTAGTAATGTAAATCCTGGCAGATATTTGAATTTCTTTTAAAGTCATAGTAATTAAGGAAATAACTATGAAGACACCGGTTTTCCCCCTTCTGCTGAAGGGGACTGAATTATTAGTGAGGGACAGTGTAGCTAAATATAACAATTCAGATTATCACTACAGCAATGTGAAATGTACTTGAATAACTGGGAGACTTTTGAACACAGTGTCAGCTGCTTCCATCTCCCACTCACAGCTTTTAAAAGAGCAATTATAAAAGGAAGAGTTGTGAATTCATGCAAAAGTTTGTGATGATTCTGTTTTCCTGTTTGGCTTATGAAAATACAGACTTCTGCATTTCAGTATGGTCTTGCTTTAAGCAGCCTGATAAAACTCGCAGCCTTACTGTTGTTCCCCAGGTAAGAACACGTCCGCACTGTCCCCCATCCCCGTGGCCAGCCGGCCCGCTGTGGCTCTCTGCTGCACTGCCACATCCAGGTCGTCCTCCCAGAGCATCCTTCTTGCCTGCACAGTCCGTGTCTTTCCCCTCACCCTGCGATGGCCTCTGTTTTCCAGGCGGTATGGGACCCGCTGCTCCCGCTGCGGGAGGCACATCCATGCTACTGATTGGGTCCGCAGGGCTAAAGGGAACGTCTATCACTTGGCGTGCTTCGCCTGCTTCTCTTGCAAGAGGCAGCTTTCTACGGGAGAGGAGTTTGCTTTGGTGGAGGAGAAAGTCCTGTGCAGAGTACATTACGACTGCATGTTGGACAACCTGAAAAGAGAAGTCGAAAATGGTAACACGCTGCTTTTGTTAAGAACTGTGTTTAGTTTTAATTAAACTGTTGGGGTTCACTTCCTCTTCCTTATGAAGAGGTAATTACCTGGCTTTGCTGAGGCTGGAAGCACGGGTTCGGGAATTAAAATAATGTGCAGGTTATTTGGTTTTTTTTTAATTTATTTTTTTCTTTTTTTGTGCGTAACTTGCTTTCTGTCCTAAGGAAAAGCAAGAGTCTGTTTACCCGGTAAAGTACCTGCTGGATCTTTCCTCACTTGGAAAGGGGTAATCCGGGCTGTAATGGGTAATGGTGCCAGAACCATCTAACTCTGAACAGAATATGGCTTTTTTTGGAGCTGAAGTTGAGCTGCCAAGTGCTGCCATTGCAGAACAGTCTGAGTTACAAATAACATTGTTTTGAACGTTTAGCAGACAGTGGTGTTTTCTTTTTAATGCTCCAGGTAATGGGATTAGTGTGGAAGGAGCACTATTAACAGAACAAGATGTGAATCATCCCAAACCAGCAAAAAGAGCTCGGACCAGCTTCACAGCAGATCAGCTCCAGGTAGAGGCAGTGATAAAGGCTTGCATAGCTCAGGTTTTTGCAGGACATAGGTGCTGAACTGATAGGAAATCAGATGCAACTGGGTGGGGGGGGAGGAACTTGCATGCTTTAAACTCTTTTATAAACTATCAAGACACGGCATGTTTCTGGGATTGTTTGTTAGCTTCAGCAGTTTAACATGAAATAGTCACTCTTCAAACTTTTTATTTCCCTGGGGGCAGCCAGTAATTCTGCCGAGTGGAAACAAAAAGGTGGCTCTGTTTTGACTGCTTGATGAGATCTATTTAATCAGGCATTTGTGTGGCTACATACAATAAGGACTAAATATGCTTAGGATTCTTTGTTGTGAGAAGCTGTACTGAGGATGGGTTCTTGTGTATGACTTCAAGATGTTAACAGGGTAGAAGGTTGGATTTTGTTGCAATGCTCTGCTGTCAAGGCTTCTTGCCTCGCCGCTCCCTTGGCAGGAGTTAGCTCTGGACTGCCTCAGACACGAGTTATTTCATCACTTCACTTAAATCAGCTTTCTGGGGAAAGCTACCATGACTAGAGCCAGCTTCCCATGAGAGGGGTACTGCTGAGACCAGATCTAGAGGTTTCATCCTGCAGTGGGAAGGAAGCTGTGTCTCTACCTAATCCTAGATACATGTCCCTTTGTTCAGCTTATAACACACCTGAATTTCTGGTCGCACGCGGCTGCTACAGCATTTGTTTTGTACTGTCTCAGTTTGAGCTCTCTTTTGTTTTCCTTCTGTCTGGGGTGAAAACACTTGAGGAAAAACTAAAGCTGAGGTGTGAGGCACTTAAGCAGTGCGGTATTACATGGCATGTGGCTGTTCAAAGCTTGCTTTGCTATTTCAGCAGTGGCTGGAGACAGAATTATTGCAATGTTGGCAATAATCTGATGAGGGTTCTGGACATCAAACTTGAACTTCTGCGGAAGGAAACCTTCTTTTCCAGCAGTTGCTGAAGGGGAAATAGGCACAGCCATCAGCATAGGAGCCATTTTCAGAGCTTCTTCCCTGAAGGAATGCAAATGCAGTCACTCAAACTTCCATGTTCCCCCCATTTTCCTGTTTTTTTTTTAAATAGTTTCTGACCTACTTTATCAGGTGTTTGAGTTCTCAAGGCCTCTTGTTATTTAATGACACTTGCTATCTGCTCAGTGCATCTCTCTGTACCTGACCTTGATGCTAGTAAAAGACTTCCAGTAAAGGAAGCATTTGAAGGGTAAGGACTATCAGGGCAGCAGCATGTAGTAACACACCTCGTGAAGCACATACCAATGGATGTCCATGCTTTTTGATGTCTTTGCATGGCACAGTAGGGAAATGAATGGTTTTGGTGTTTCTAAATGGAGAGAAATAGTTGGAATCTTCAAAGAGGCAGCCAGGCAAAATTTGCAGAATATTAAGGGTAAAAATCCAGATATGAGACGCTACGGTTTACTGAGCTGCTGCAGAAAACTTTCAGAAGCCCATGGGGCCTTATTTCCTTAAGCAAAGTACCTCTCCCAGGCTCTGGAACTGTTCAGGGTGAGGCTGAAAAAAAAAGTCATTCATATCCCAATGCCAAGTGTTGACAGCAGCTTTCTGTGAAAGAAAGTGGAATTGAAGAGCCCCATAGCAGGGCAGGCAAGCGGGAGCCACTGTGATCCTTGGGTTGCTTAAAGGGGAATGAGGCTGCAAAGAGGGTTAAGTTGTTCCGTATAACAAACAATACAGACAGTGATTAACATGTTCAGAGAGGTGAATCCAAATCCCTTCCTTGTGCTGTGGGCTGCTGCTATAGACGTCATCAGGAATGCTCAAATTTCTCTGCAGCGAGTTTTCTCTCAGTCCTTTTAATGCCACCCTCACTGAGCACCCCTGCATGTTTTACTGCCACCAAGCAGAATTTACTCCATTCCTGGTAAACGGTGCAGCGCAGTTGAGCATAATATTTTTTTATCCTAAATGTGTTTGGGGCTGTTGGGGAGTAGTGATTATAGGCAAGGAGTAGGACCTCGGTCTTAGAGTAGTCCCTGATGCTGCTCTCAGTACTGCGCACACAAACCTGCCATCTCTTGTCTTGCTGTTCCAGGTTATGCAAGCACAGTTTGCTCAGGACAACAATCCAGATGCACAAACACTCCAGAAACTGGCAGAAAGAACAGGCTTGAGCAGGCGTGTTATACAGGTAACGGTGCTAAGACACTGAAGGACAAAGGCTGGTAGTCATTTTTTGGAAACGCTTAATAACAACTTTCTCTGTGTAGTTACTCTGAGATGGAAAAAGACCTAATCGTCAGTTTTCACATAACTTTGGACAACTTCCTTAGTCAGAAATAGGTGTAGAATAAACATGTGAATTTGGAAAACTTCTTGTATCCCTCTTGCATGCTGTGTAGAGGATTAATAATCTTCCAGGAAGAAACTTCTCAGCCTAAATGGGGAAGAATTGCACTAAGGTCTTCTAAATGCAGACTTTTTTTACTTTAGTAGTTTGTTCTTAAGAGCTGCAATCTGAGAAAATGGCACTCAGGAGCAAGTGAGTATCGAGTGACCTGATCTAGAAAGTAAAGTATACACTGGTGCCATCCAAAACAGGGAGAAAGACAGCCTTTGAATCTTTGCTTGATGATGCCTCTCAGCAAACAGTATAAGCATCCTCTTTCATCATAGATATGAATTTTTTATGTTGTATAAATTATATATTTATGTGTTTAATAAGAAAAATGTTTGCAGTTCCCTTGGCTTGTTCTGGCCTGGAAGATTGACAGTTTTGCTGCCAAAAACAAGGTACCTGGCAGCAAAAAAAGGGACTTGGTACCCTTTTCAATGCCAAGAGGAAAGTGCATCCTGTGAACAGCCACTGTAAGGTCAGCCATGTGCTGAGGGACAGCACTGGCTGTGCCCTGCGCAGTGCCTGCCCTTTGGGAGTGCTGGTCCCTGTTGGAGCTTCCCTGGTTCGACCACGCTTATTTGAGGCACCTTGCAGGCTTTGAATGGATGTTTCTTCATTCGGACTGCCAGTGTTCTATCAAAGACCCTATTAGCTAATGGAGTTCAGCTGCAGTTAGAACTCTGATGCTTTTATTATGCTAATGTTGAAACAGAATGCCATCTGTCAATATGATGTAAATTTTTTCCCCTTTTCAGGTGTGGTTTCAGAATTGCAGAGCACGCCACAAGAAACACGTTAGTCCTAATCATTCGTCTACTGCTCCTGTCACAGCAGTTCAGCCCTCCAGGCTGTCTCCACCCATGTTGGAAGAAATGGCGTATTCTGCGTACGTACCCCAGGATGGAACGATGTTAACTGCTCTACACAGCTATATGGATGGTAGGTACAACAACGTCACATACCCAAGTAAAATCATTAGTGACTGAAGCAAGAGCAGTTTATCAAGTACTGATTAAGGAAACTTAAAGGATTTTTAATTCCTAGTATGTCCCTGCCTGTGGCAGGGGATTGAAGGCAGATTATCCTTAAGGTGTCTTACAACCCAAACCGTGCTATGATTCTATATGTTATTACTACTTGCTATCTACACCTTAGTAAGAAGTGTGCCTCTTTGAGCAGTGGCCCTTCACTGTAAGAGCACAGCTAAAGATCTCAGTGTGAAGACCATTTCTTGTGCTTCCTCCAGCCTACGAATATTAGTAATAAGAAACCAAACACTTTTTTTAAGCATCTGTGCCAGGTTTCTAATAATAGGTAATTATAAGACCACCCACTCCCTGGCTGTTACCCCAAGGACTGTAGGTACACTCAATCCAGCAACTTCACCAAAGCCTTTGGCTTCCCTCACAGTGACACGCAGGGAGGGGGGAGCCTAGAAGTCAAAAGAATGTTTCAGTCATTCTGTGTCTTTATGGCCCAGCAAGTCAGCTTTGGCTTGTATTTGTGGTTAGGAGGGACTGTGAAGGTTTGGGAGAACTGAGCTCTGAGCTGTGTGTGTCACCTGAGCTCATTTCCCTCCAGAGCAGGGGTGTAAGGTCGGCTGCGTGTGGATGCTGGGCTGGGGCAGAGAGAGCACGATGCAGTGCTTGGGACCAGAGGACTGATTCTGCCCAATGGGAATTACTTGCTCATGATCTTTCTGTACCTCCCCTGAAGCTGACCAGTAAATATTTCTGGTTTTGTAGCTCATTCTCCGACAGCTCTTGGACTCCAGCCTCTACTACCCCACTCAATGACACAACTGCCACTCAGTCACACCTAACTCCTTTCTGTCAGGGATATAAACTATTAAGGGTGTAACCTTAAGTCATTTATTGAGTATTAAAGGTACCATTGGAAAGATATTATTGTTAACTTTTTATTTAACATCTGAAGCATTTTCAGGATCAGTTTTGCTGCCCAGGTATGCAAGTATATTTAGCCTGCGAGACACTTTTATGGATTCTGCATAAATAACTATTACATTGTTTACAAGCCTTATTCAACACCTTTTTGTATTGTCTGGAAGTAGTCCACTCTAGTTATGTGTGTGTTAATTTATTTGCCATCAAAAGAGCACTTTGCCTAAAAGAAAGGACTGACAATTGTGCAAAATGTTTACAATTCTCTGTGAAATTGTAGTTTATCATTAGTTTGTACCTGTAAGTTATTGCTGAAAGTATTTCCTGTATTTGAGTTGTAACAGCCTCTATGTTAAAGCTTATTTCTGTGTTTACAAAAGTAAATTTTGGTTGCAAATATTTTCCAAATGAACTGAATAAAGTTCCTGCTGTAGCATGCCAAGCAAGAGTGGTGCTGTGCGTCCATGGCTTCACGGGGTCCTCTCCTCTTAAAGAGAAGGTCCTGGTATGCTCTAGGTGCCCTACGCCAGATTCCCAGGAGTGTTCAGCTCTGTCCCAGTGGACTTCAAAAATCCCTTTTTTCTTTTTAATGGTCTTAGATGGGTATGGAAACATCCTCAGACACATCTTGGAAGTAAGTGCATATAAACCAGCGTTGCTCCCGCAGGTGTGCAGCTGCAGGGTGAGGGAAATGGTGGATGCATAAAGGACATTCAACTGTGATTCAAGTCAGCAAGTGGAGAACCTGTATTCACCTCTGCTTTAACAGTTTGAATTTTTACTACTTCATTTGCTTTCTTCAGCGGTTCTCTCCTGTGTATGTAATATGCAATACTTATAGTCTGCATATGTAAGTAAACTCTAGTTCAGTATTTGAACTGACCTGTGTCAAACTGCATATGAACAGAGACTGAAATTCAGTCAAGCGCACGAAAGCCTACTGTGTTTTAGATGTTCATGTGCTTTGATACACTGATTTGATGGATTAAGGGCTAGCGCATACTGGCAATTCCACTGGCTTTTGTCTTCACAGACTAGTTTCCTTCAAGGATTTAAGACTGGTAGATCGCATATACGCACCTAAACTTCACTTGCATCAGAAGGATGTAGTATTTTGAAGGTGTGTGTGTCCGTGTCCTATTTTTCTCTCTGACCTATGAGTTAGTGTCTTTATTCTGTGAAACTTAACCATCCTGGTGAAACCCCTTCAGTGCGGAAGAGGTCTCCCTGCCATCATGGAAAGAGAATGGCTTTTGAGAGCATAACTTCAAGCTCTGAATTACTCAAGTTCCATAACTCAAACGTTGGCACTGCTTCAAGTGCTGCTCACAGATGTCTGAGGTAATCTGCGTTAGCAAAAGCAGTCTATTTGCACTGACACAGTGGTTTGTTTAGGCTGATATTATCCTGCCACAGTTATTTTACACAACACCACAGACAGGGTGTGGTGGAACTTGACTGTCTTTGCGTTTTATTCTAATGTATATAACTTCTTAGTGCAATGCTGTGTGTGGGATGCTGGGCCCAGTATGCTGTTTTCAATACCTAAGGTAGCTCCATACAGCTGCATGATACAGAACTGTATGTGTATCAGCAGACAGACTAGTTTTTGTTCATTTGTTGGATCTGTTATACAAGTAGGACAACCTTACTGCTGAAGTTTCAGCACTTAAATGCTAAATAATGCTCATTTAGATCTGAACATAACTTGGTAATTTAAAATGCAACCTGCCTTGTGTCAAGTCCCTTTTAAAGAAAAGTGATTATTCACTCTGAGGGACTAAGCAGGTTTAAGTTGCCGGGAACAAAGTCAGTCTGGTCTTATTTATGAAATCCTCTTCTGCTCAGTGCAGGATTAAATAGGAAGCAATTTTTCCACTTCCCTCTGAAAGTAGGAAGCAGGAGAATCCATTTGCTGCTATGAAAGACTGAGCAGCTATTTGTAAGTGCTGAGTAGAATATAGGAAGCTCCATCAGAGGATCTGGTCTTCTTGTTGTTGTTTAAAGCCAAACTTGGATAGTGCAGTGCTGAGGAAATGAGTGGGCTCTCTTCACAGAAACAGAATGCAGCTGTAGCTCCAGCAGGAACATACAGTATGCTCAGCCAATGCCTTTTAGGCTGCACAGGTTCAATTTCAAATTGAAGTGATGCATGAAATTAGTGCATGAAATATTCATCTTAACATCTTGCTTAAGGGGTCTTGAACAGAGAAAGTTATGGAGCTCAGCCTAGTGCTCTGCAGATGCTTTTGCAGCGGAACTTGTGATGTGTTCTCTGATGCCAAAGCATTTAGCCTACATTATAGATGACCATATGACACTTGCTAATAGTTTCAATGCTACATATCTAAAGAAATCCAAAGTGGAACTAAAGATCCAAAACATTTTGCATCAAGAGGCTATCAAAGGAAGAAATATCACTATAAAAGTTACAGTTGTATCTCAAAAGCCCTGTAAGAAGGCTGGCTATCAACTTCCACTCCTCTTTCCCTTCCTTCCCTGACCTAACCAATGCAAGTTGGGGCTGGCTCGTGCAATGTGTTGGAACAAGTAACTGCACTGTAAAATAGAACTTAAAATGTATTATATTCAACATGCTGGAGGAGGAGGGAGAAACAGATGAAAAGTGTCCTGCCTAGTGCATGCTCCACAGAGTCTCTAAAGGATGTCTATTTACTGCTAGAAGCTGCTAGTACATCAGTTTGCAAAGTGAAGACACAACTTATTCCCACAGCTTCTATCCTGGTGTCCTCAGAAGTAAGAATTACTGATGTGGGGAGGTTGCTGCTTGTTCAGCTCTCTGAGGAGACAATCAGATTGAACCTGACCAGAAATTTCTATTTCTGTTTATCTGGGTTTTTTTGGTCAGAACTGGCACAGATGAGGGTCCAGTCTGGACCTGTGGCATTCCCTGGCTATGATTCTGAGTGACAGAACAGCACGAGCTTCATGCCTGATTAGGTTTATTAATAAATGTACACATCGCCCTTGCTGACATTTGCTAATGCTGCCTGATTACACGAGGTGGCTTTTTGGCCAGAAGTTGTTTTTTTACATTTGCTTTATAGTAACCATAACTACTTTCTGCATCCCTTCTATGACTACATATGGAGTTGCTTAAAGTTTAGGCAAGTTGATCTTATTGTACTTCCACCTTTCCTTTATTCATTCTTTTTTGTAAGTACAGATAACTGCCATGCATAGTTTTCATTTCTGAAGAGACTGATGATTCTTGCCTTTGCCCCTGCCTATGAAATTTTACAGCTCAGCTCTGTTATATGGCATTGCCTTCTTGAACCCTGCGTTTCCATCTTGCAGTACACCACTCCTTAGGACATGAAAGTTAGTGATGTAACAAGGATGGGTAGTCACATAGTTGTACAAGGGTTGATCCCTTCATAAGAGATGCTATTTCCAGAAATATTTGATGCAAGAATCTGTGCTTTTGTCTCCCTTTTTCTTATCTTGTTTTTTTAATGAAGTTGCACTTAAAATCATTACTGATTCAGAATTCTCAGTGGTCTCCAACAGATAAACTTGATTCTCAGTTCAGAATGGCAGCTAGTTTATGACTGATGTATGTGTTATTAAAGTGGAAGTTGCAAGCCTTCTGCCTCCTGCTTTTTGCCCAGCCACCTGTGACCTGCTGGAACCACTGGGGTGGTCACCCCCATTCTCTGCTAGTGACACAGATACCAAGTTAGAAGCTCCTCGGAGGCCACCACTCCTGGCCCTGTGCAGAAGTACCTTAGCCAGCCCTGGCTACAGGTTTCCTGGGTTCTGTACCGCTGGCTTCACCGTAGCTCTCATCATTACAGTAACACACATTTAAACTGCCAATATGCAGCTCCTCCACACATACTGCCTAGACAGCTCCTGAGAAAAGTGTGCACCTGCAGCAGAGAAACATTTGCAAGTCCAAACATTTAACTTCTGCCAATTGAGTTCTGTGTGTTGCTGCTGTGGGCAGTTGGCTCTGAAGTCCTACTCAATCTGCAACTGAAACCTAAGCCCTCAGACTTGTCACGCGAGTCACTACCAGCGTGACAAGCACGAGTTCTCAGAAATGAAACAAAAATTATCATTAATTCAAACGAAGAGCAGAAAACCCCTGAACCGGTTGAGTTCACTCCAGAGAACGCAGTTCAGTTCTGCGCAGCTGAGCCTCCAGCACAGGGCCATCTTGGGACAGAGACAGAACATGATCAGTAACAAAGCACAGGCTGCCTCCAAGCTGTTCATCAATTTACATCGGAGGGTACGTTTGCACACTTTAACTCTCCTGTTTCTTTTTAAAATGAAAACATACCAACCTGATAACTTGGGTAGAAGAGGAGAGAGCAAGGTACGGCAGTGGGTACCTACTGCAGTACTTTAACCTGGCTTTAATGCACAGTAGTGGAATGCAATTCTAACATGCATTTCAGAGTGACCTCCTGTTGCCCAATGTAGCTATCCTGGTTTTGAGCAGAATAGTTTATCCTTTAAGGTGTAAGAGGATGCAAGGCTGTAACTAATGCTCACCCTGTTATGAAATGCTGAGTCTAAAAACGTGTTTGGGGCCAGGTCCATTCATGCAGCCTCTCTGCTCCTGGTGGTTAAAAGAAACAGGAACGGTGCATGTACTTACTGTGTGCTTTCATCAACCACCTAAATCTGGAAAAGCAGGTGTGTTTGGGATTGTGCCACTTAGAACAACATAATCCCAAACTCTGGAGGTCCACATTTCTTACAAGACTATTGCTTTAAGATTATTTACAGATTTTTTCCCAGTAAGTCTGGTAACAGTAATTAAATAAAAATAAAATAAAATAACACTACTAAAGTAATACCTGCGACACAAACGCATGAGATGGGTTTCTCCAGTGGGAGCTTACTCTATAAACTGAAGTTCAAAGAAATGACTTACTGAATCACACTTAGCTCTTCCATATGTGCTGAAATAACCCCCAACCAAATGTTTTTTTTTGCATTCTATTTTACAGAAATTACACATCTTAAGCAGCCTCCAAAAGAAAAAAAAAAAAACAAAAAACCCAAAAAAAAAAAAAAAAAAACCAAACCAAAACAAAAAACCTTAATTTTTATTGCATTTGTTCTCCACCCTGGCATTCATCATCATCTCCACCTGGCTCATTGTCAACACTCGGTCTTTCTCATTCTCTTTAGGGCTGGCAGTTTTATATTCCATCCTCGAGCTTGATTTAGGCAAACATAAATTCCCAGAATCAAATAGTTTTAAATCTGCTCTTTTATGAAGTGGATGCCAACATAAATGCATGCAATGGATGCAAACATAAAATAAAATCAACATCTTTGCAGTGGAGCTTTTCCAATGTGTAACATCTTCCCTGGATAGGTCCACCAAACTTACCTGGTACAAGTGCATCCTCCTCCATGGCATTCTCTCCTTCACGTTCCCCTTCTGCAGCTCCTTCATGAGAAGAGCAAAGTAAGTATTCACAAGGAACCAGCTGAAATAAATATATCCTTGCTTATTTTTAGGTACAGAAAGTGATGTGGTGCTTTGCTCTCAGTTTTTGGATGATTATTTTGACTCAGAGATCCTTCTAACGCAAGCAGAGCATCTGAGCTGGTTTATCAGTATGTCCTCTAACCACCTAGCAGCAGAGGAAGCTGCTCTGACCTAGAATGTACAGTCTGTTTGATATTTCTAGGTGCAGGAGCCTTTTGATGCAACCCTATACAGTTGTGCTGTAATGACAATCCAGTGCTGGTGACTCTTGATGTGGATGGATACCAGCAGCAACGTAGACTAAACCATTTAGCCTCTGCACCGACCTCTTGCAGAAAACTTCTTCTGTGGTTCATTTGGCTTTTTCAACAGCTTTGTCTTAATGTAACACTTGTTTTTACTATATTCACTGGTTATGACAAAGCTGCCTCAGTACCTTGCTTCTGGACTACCAAGAATTTGCTCTCATGCCCTAAACTGAAGCACCATGGCTGCTGCAGTCACACAGGAGACTTCTTCAGCTGACAGCAACTCTCACTGAGCTGTACTGCCACCAGTCAGGCAGTAGGACACTTACTGCTCTGCCAGCACATGACAGACTGTTAGCAGTGCTAAAGAGAAGCTAACTTGGTACTGCACTGCTCTGCTGCAGCATTCAGCCTTCTTATTGACAGAAAGTTATTGCGGTAAGCTAGCCTATGAGGTGATTACAGAACATAGAAATCCCAGCTTTCTCACAGCTGCAAATCCAAACTTTCCTGCATGAAGATGTTATTGAGTATTGTTGTTCCATAGCCTAAAAAAAAAGGTTTTCATCTTCTCCTACACAGGCAGAATAAAGTGTAAGGTAAAAGGAGCATGATTCTGTTGATGGATACACAGGTGGTTTCACACTGCTGTTGTTTCTTAGCCCAGTCAGGATGCCGACACAGCCACCTCTACCTGGATGTGTTTTTAATAACCTGGTATTTTGATAGCTCAGCGGGGAGATTAAGAAGGTATGTGACATCTTTGCTGTTTGACAGAACTGCTGGATATACGTCCGGAGACTGTGCTTAATTCTCTCATGCTTTTTAAGAGCATTGTTACAAAACTACAGGCATCCAAAACACCAGAGTGTTCGCAACAAGGCAGTAACATTCTTTCTGAACTCATACTTAGAAACTTAATTCTTTGTTCTAATAATGTCCATATAGTTTCCAAGTATTTATAATAGAGCTCTTTGTGTAAGGACATCATCTGGAAGCACAATACGTGCTGTTCCCCCGAGGTGCAGCAAGGAGACCACATATTTGTTAATGTGCCTACAAGTCCAGCCCAGCCATACAGCTTCTGAGGAGCAGCAAGGGTGGTGAGGTCAGGAGGTTTCAAGTGTAAACTGGCTCTAGAAAAAAAAAAAACATCTTTGTCTATCCAGAACATCCTGGATTTGATGGATAAAGTGTCTGGCAGTTGGTTTTTTTGCTAGCAATGTAAGTCTGTGCAGTGTACCCTCTATTTTCCAAATATATTCCCCTGAGATGAAAGATATGACAGTGATTTTAGAATCAGTGCTGATGCCTGACCTGCTGTCATGCTGTCATCAAACGAGGTGACACAACATGAGTCATCTCAGCTTTAGCATCTTTCTCTCACCAGGTTGCTGGAGCATCACAGTACCTTCACCCTGTCTCTCTGTCCCTTCTCATTGGAATCTCTAGATCAATCTGTGAGGACACCCATAGTCAGTCTACTGATATGAGGTACTTCCAGCATGAGAGAATTGCAGCTTACTTCAGGAGGACCAGGGCTAGGGGAGAAAAATAATACTCTCTAAGCTATGTTTGGCACTGCCTACAGACCAGTCACACCCTCTGGGCTTCCTCTGCAAGTGCCCTGGTCAGCAAGTGTTCAGCTCTATTAGTTTGAAAGGCTTGAATTCAGCAAAGCAAGCAGTGAGAAAACAAATCTGTAGAGAGCAACCTTGATAAAGTGGCTCAAAACGAAAAAAAACTAGTAAGGAAACAATACTAATTCTGCAAAGAAAAGGCCTCCCCTCCAAATCCCACAAAATCCACTTTAAACACTGAAGTATAAAGATGCACATTTTCCTGATCCCATTCATTTTCTTTCTCATTTTATATTAATGGAAATATGCAGAAGGTTTTGGTGACTTCTCTGTGTACAAGAAGGTAATGCCTGGGAGCTCGCTTTTGAAGCACCCAGCAGAACAAAGACTTTGCCTCTTTATGCTGTGCTACCTGCTCCAGCACAGCTGCGCTCCCATGGTGACTGCCCTGATCTCAGTGCATAATGTTCTTATGTGGGAGCAATTATTCATTTAGATATTAAGATGACAAAAAGATAACCAGCACATCACTGTTGTAAGAGGGTATTTACGTCTTCAGAGGGGAATGTACCAGGATGTAATAGCAAACAGGTATTGACCACTGTAAAATCTATTATCAGGGGAAAAAAAAATCAGCGTATAGCTCACACCGGTCTTTCTTCAAAAAAATGCTTTAAAAATCAGCACTTTATATGTGTGTTTTCTCCTTCCACAAAACATTAGGTTTGTGCTTCAAAGCATGTGCACTTCATCTGTTCCCCGTAGCTGTGCAGCCCTTAGGTTAAAGAACAATGCAGTAAGAACTGACTCTTGGTTGAAACAGTTTGGCTGTTTGAAGTGTGATGTGAGATCCATGAACTCTACAGCATCTGATCATCACCAGGGGCGGCAGCACCGGTGGCCTCACCGCAGTCAAGTGTTTGACTACCCATCCGTCATTTGTCTCCCTTCCAGTGCTCATCTTTGCTCTTCTCCTCTCACTAATTTCTCTTTTCCTCATACAAACAGCAGGGAATGAACAGAAATCCTGGGAAAAGACTTTGCACCTTCCTGCTCTGCCTCAAAATCACACATTCCTCTCCTTGCAGAACTCTCTCCACCCCGCTCACAGAGGTTTTCCCTGCTGGGCACACACACTGCTCTGCGTCAGCTCTTTCCAACGTTCCTGGCTTGTGGGGTTTCCGTTTGTGATTGTCTTTTAAAGCCCAACCCCATCGCACCAGGAGCCCCCCCCCCGGTGATGTCCTACAACAGCAGCCACCACAAACCACCACAACACTACTTCCCAAGCTGACCTCACGGGAGAAAGCTGTCTCCTGCTCCAAACCTCCTACAAATAAAGTTCATCACCAAAACATGGGAAAACTTACAACAAGCAACAGGGCACCGGCAGGTAGAAGTTACACACCTCCTTGTTTTAAAAATAAGGTATTGCATTTCAAAGACAGCTACTCCATTGAAAAAATCAACAAGGGAATGCTTGGGGTTTTATGTGAGCTAGCAGGTTATCCAAGAGAGCTAACTGCAAAAGTACCACTTAAATAGGATGTAAACTGTAATTCACAACAACTGACAACCACCTTTTTTACTACTTTCAGAAACAATCAGCAGAAATACCGTCATTCCTGTAACACGGATACTGGCACTTACCCAAAATATGATTTTAAAACACAAAAGTGTATGTGTATGTATGTTATGCACAGTTTAATTCAGAGAAGTGTTACCTTTCAATACACATCCTGATCTTCGGTGTCTCTGCAGGAATTTGTACAGGCATCTTGGCAGCAGGTGAGGATGGTAAAACATTCTGCACATTGAGTTACATGTTTCTGGTTATGACATCAGTTCAGGAGGAGTGGGCACCACTGGACACAAAAGCCATTAAATATTAAGCTCAAACATATAACTTTGACTTGTTAAAGCTCCAGTGACCCCTAACCACTACAGCTGAGTGTGACTAATCGTGAGTTAATCGTATGAATGTGATGATGCTCTTCAAGTACTTTGCATTGCTGTAAGGAACTGGAACTGCATAAACTAAAGAAAGAAAACCAAACTACAAATCCCACTTTTGACAGGATCGTTTGGAGCAGAGCGAGCATGTGAGCACGCAGCACTCTCCTGAGACTACACTGATTCCTTTCCAAACTTGGGCACTTTCAGACTCCAAAATGAAAATATCTTGCCTGCACCACCAACAGAAATGAAAACTTGAGACATAATGAAAGTTGATTCAAGACAGGAAATTGAGTTGGTCAGATGTGTTGAAAGTGACGGCAACCAGAAACTCCATTCTGAAGCTGTGTATAAAAGAATCCCTTCCTGTCCGTCCCCAAGCCATCTGCAGATGTGCGGATCTGCAGAGCAGCATGCCAGGTCCCAGGAGAAAATGCATCACCAGCAGCGTTCACCTGCAGAGTCAAGCAGCAAGGACACAGCCAGCAGTACACATCAAGCACCGTGCACACAAGCAGAAACATCTTCATCCCGCGTTTTCGGCCAGGCCTGTTTCACTAGTGCAGGTCAGTTACCTCATCGCTTCCTTCTTCAGACAGGCCACACAACTGCTCTGTCCTAGCACCACTGCAGCACCATTTGGGATGCGAGGCATCCGCTCCTCCCCAGAACTCATGTGGGGCTGGATTAAAGGTTCCGTGGCATGCAGCCAAGCATTAGATTTAAAAGTAATAGGAATGGCAGGAAACCCATGCGAGATATAAAACACATCAGTCTGAAAACACATTTAAAAGGAGTCAAGAAAAGAATTTTGCTAGTAAGCCTGACGTTCTGAAGAACAATACAATGAATAGCGGCAGTCAGCTCCAACAGGCCATGTGTGTTAAGAGCAGATACTGATGTAGCTTAAAAAAAAAATCCACATTTAATTAAAAGAACTACGTACATATGAGACACATAGTAAAGGTTCTCTGTGATCCAAAATCCCCTCACAATAACTTCTATATTACAAATATATCTTCCAGTGTCTGGCTACAATGAGAGATTTGGAAGGGCTACATCATCCCCTGAATTCAACCCGATACTGTGTTTTAACATGGGCAGTGCTTTACTACTGCTGTCACTGATTGCCATGGTCAGGACCGAGCTTTCCAGTGGCGCCCTACAGAACAAAAGCACACAGGCTGTGTCTGCAAAGCTATGCCTGATCAAATGTGAAAAAAAAGGAAGAAGGAACAAGTGCTTTCATGAAACATGCTGTAGAACTGCAGTGCATTTTAGCTCTTCCAAGCAACTGTTCTCTGCCAGACTTCTACCTCTTCCTGGTGGCGTGGCCTCAATCAGCCTCTCTGCAAAACCAGGTTAGTATCCCTCTGAAGATTCCATTTACCATTCACCTTCCGCTGTTCACTTTGGACCAACCTTGCCAGCATCTGATCCCTCCAGGCTGAGCCACTCTGCCCGTCAACAGTGGAAGTACTCTAGTGGAAGGTGTCCCTGCCCATGGCAGGGGGTCGGAGCTGGATGAGCTTTAATGTCCCTCGAACACAAACCAGGCTGGGATTCTGCGAATGCGGCTGATTTAAAATCCCCCTTGCCTGGCATGAGGAGATCTCAAAACGGGTTCACCACCCTCCCCTTCCTCTCCCATGTTTTACCATTGCACAGCTCAAACAGGCCCAGACGGACCCGTAACGACCGAGCCCTCTGGCGCGGAAGGATGAGGTCCTCTGGGGAGCGGCAGCGCTGCCCGTGGGGTCCGCCCCGGCCCCCCACCCACAGAGCGGCACCGACGTGCCAGGCAGCGGCACCGACGTGTCGGGCACGGGCAGCGGCACCGATGTGTCGGGCACGGGCAGCGGCACCGACGGCCTCACTCCGCCGACCTGAGCCCCTCCGCCTCCAGCCCGATCCCTGTCAGCGCCCGCCCGCAGCACAGAGGGACACGTGTTTGTATCCAAACCTTTATTAGAACAATCCCCAAGAGCTGAAAACAGTGAACAACAAAGGGACACGCTCCTGTTAGCGAAGGTACTGCAGCAGCGCAGGCCCGTTTCTCCACAGCAGAAGCAGCAGCGTTTGGAGCTCAAACCGTCAAGCTCGTATCAATTTGGTTTTGGCAAGGTGACAATTTAAAAATCACATCAACAAAACAGTGACCTCCATCCTGCTTCTTAAACAGCCTTCTCCATGATTTTACAAGCCGGTGTTTGGGACAAATACATGTGGACGCTCTGCAGCAGAGTAACAGACAGTATCAGTAGCACCAGTATTACTAGAACATGAATAAACAGTTCTCTTTCCAATTGGATCACAGCACAGTACAAATTAACATCACCTCAAAATCATCACCTGTATCAAAAGTTTAAAAATGAAGCATAATTTATAAACATTTCTAGAATAGAAAATGGTCAGTCTCAGCGTGGAGGATGGCCTTTATGCGTATGGCAAACAGATGTGCCAGACGTGTCAGCTTCTCCCTCCTGCTCTCAGTACTCGAGCCCAGCTCTCCCCACAGCAACAGGTACAATGGTATGGGTGCTGGAACCCAAAGCAGAACCAGCATTCTCAGCTCAGGAGTTCATCATGCCATAAATTAAAGCTATAAACAACTGTACTACTGAAAACAGAACATCTTGCATTGGTTTTATTGGATTATTTGACCATGGCCATGATGGGTTTCCTCCTGGGCCATGCAGTCTGTGTGTTCACCAGACTGCTGGAGCTGCATCCTGCAGCCATACACAACCAACAGCTCTTCCACAGTTCACTGCGTATCAGTTAATTGGAAATACGGAGAACACGCCTTTCCTTACCAATCCTTTCCTGTTCTGTAGTCTACATGGTGCGAACAAACTTCAGAATAGAAGCCAGGTGAAGTGACAGCCTGTAAGGCACTTTGAGACAACACGGCTGCCTGGGCTGAGCAAGAGGCCCAAAGGAGACAGACATCACACGTCACCCAGGACAGCCAGGCTGTTCTTCCCCATCATTCCTCTGACAACCACTTGCAGAACACTTACTGACTGTCCAGAATCAGCTTGAAACTCCACCTGCCAAAATGTTTTCCCTGTTCTACAGCAGAACATGCAACAGTACAATATCTCATCCTTCTAAATAATACTGTCCAAGAGACCATTCCGCATCCTTGAGACACCCGAGAATCCGCTGCTGCATACTACTTGTGAAAAAACACCTCAGCATAAGAAATGATGCCGTCTTTCTCGTTTCTTTGTTTTGTTTCTGGGGTTACTTTTTTTTCTGGTTTTTTTTTTTTTTTTTCCCCCTTTTTTACAAAATTTGAAGGCTTGACATTAAACCTTTGGTATAAAATGTGTAAATGAAAGCCATCCATTAATACATCCTAGAGAGGCACAATGAACCCAACCAGAACTAAACCAAACATGACTGTGGGGATGTGATAGCAGATGCATTCTACTTTCTCTTGATTTCTATGTTCTTCTTGCTTGTGGGGTCCATAAATGAGGCTTTCTGCCTTCCCAAAGCTGCTTCTGGGGCCAGGAAGGACCAGGACCTGCCAAGCCCTTTGCCAGCAGCAGCACAATGGGCTTCTGCCAAGTGTTTGGTCCCAACATCACCTCCTCTCCTGCACTGTCAGCACCAGACGCCCACCAGCATGTGCTACATCTGCCACGTGTGCCATGGGGCTGTGCCTCATGGGATGGGTGGGCAAATTGTCACCAACTCCCATGGGCCCAGAGCAAAGCACACAGACATCATTTACTGTGTTACAGACACAGCTACCACAGATTCCACTCTCTGAAGTGAGGGATGGAATTTTCAAATTCACACTAAATAAAGCAACAAAGGACATGTCCAGATCCATGAATGTCACCACTAGGACCTCCTCTGTGGTGCAAGGCTGCAGACTCGGGCACACAGGATGAGTTAGGAACCATTATAATAAGTTGGTCTTAGAATATTTTACGTCGTTCTTTGCCAAGTAGTTACTTGCATTAATTTCTACTTAATTCATTAATAGCAATTTATTTTTTAAAGCCAATCTTAGTATTAAATCATTCTGATTTATTTATTGAATCTAGTGATTACAAAATCTACATGGTATTGCTTTGTATTTTCACAGTTCTCATAATTATATCGTTAAGAAAATGGCTTTTAAGTTTTCTCAGAAATGATGATCACATTCTAAATAATTTCACAAAATAGTGAGTGAAGCAAATTTATACATATATATTTACTGTATATAAATAATAATACAATTTAAAACTTTCACTTTTAGAAATTCCTTTAGTAAATGCATAGGTTTGTTACAAAAGTCTTCTAGTCAAATGACTGTCTACTTTGTCTATTACGGTTTATTCCTAATAAACTATGGTTACATTCATATGATAAAAACCCACACTGTGTTCAGAAACAAAACGGTTTTTCCTGAGCTCCCAGTAAGACACCCAAGCCCAATAGAAATACAAATTCCTTAATGCAAACTAACCACACAGTGCTATTGAAAACAAAATGCAAAGCAAAGGGTTAGCAGATGGCTGTGATCAGACCAGCTGCTCCTTCAATCACAGAATGGTGACACAGACCCCAGAAAGCTACTGACTGCATTCTCGAGGAGATTAGGCTGATGGAGGGGAGGGGTGGGGTTGGATATTCAATGCCATCCACATAAGGAGAAGGGAATGATGATGACGATGCAAAACTTCATAATTGGAAGCCTGTGTTTTTCTGAAGGCATGTTCCTCAGCCCTTTCCAAAAGTCAGGTTTACTCTAGGCTATCTAAGAGGGGTTCTCAAAATCTGAAGGTACCCACAACCAGCAGTTCCATTTGAAACTGCACACGTTTACAATACTTGAGTCCTAAACCAGACCCCTCATTTCTGCTCCAGGGAAAGTACTGCAGTGTTAACCCAGTCACAGGGAATGCATGCCAGTACCCTGTGCTTGCACATCAGCTCACCAGGCTTTGAGACCCTGCTGTGCCCATGCCAGCAGCACAGGGGTGGTACCCACCATGCATCAGCAGGACCCCAGATCGGCCACATCAGGGACAGTATTTCTGCCTCTGCAGTGCTTACAGTTACCATGAACTGGAGCCATGAGTTGTTAGAGAGCAAAATGTGGATTCGTCAGGAAATTTTCCCCAGAAATTTGCATTCAAATCATCTGGAAAACGATTTGCCTTTCCCTTTGTGATGCCACCTGACTCCTGGGGCTAGGAAAGTATGTCAAGTGCTGACCTCCTGTAAGAGCTCTGGCAGAGGCATGGCACATGCCACTGCTTCAAGCAGACAGTAATGGAATACCTTACCCACTATGGTGGAATCCATGAAAACTAGGGGCAGGATCAGTGCAGCTGGGTCCTTGGGCATCCATGAGACCAATAAATTAAAACCTTTTCAGCTCAGCTCATGGCAGTAAAGGACTTGAGAAGCACTCCAATGTAAGACTTCTTCCATGAGCAGAGCTGCTACTAACCCCAGTGACGCTTCTACTAATAGGAAGATCATTAAATGGAACAGAGTATTAATGCACTTTCTACCAATGGATTTTGTTCTAATGACTGGGCAAATTTAATAATCAAAAAGCAAACTAAATCTTTTGGAGCATGTTTCAGTATCTAAATAATTCATGCTGCATCATGAGAAGAATAGAGTTCAATGTGTTAACACATTTCTGTGTGAGCACCTGAGAGCCTGGAGACCTGCTGAAGGAGCAAGCCTGGCCCTCAGGACATGCACGGTTACTGCCATGTCTTGTTAAGGAGCCCTTCTGAGCTAGGCAGTGGCAGCAGAATTCCTTGCACAACTGCAGCCAAGGCTTTCTTCCAAGTTAAAACAGCCTACATTTGGTTTTCCTTTCAGTGCAACTCAGTTCCTCATAACACAGAACACAATCAGAGATAGGGGGATACTAAGTGCATCTCTCTCACACATCAGCTAAAAATGATACATTCACCATCTTGTACCAGATGAAACTTCTTGTGTGAAACCACAAATTGAGTGCAGTGGGACCTTATCTTGATTATATCATCTTTCAAGCACAACTCACAGAAAACCTCACTTTAAGCAGGACCAGGTATAGTCTCCTCTGACCACCTTCTTTGGGACCTGCAGGGTACCATCATCTCATAAAAGACGCAGATGTGGATGTGATTAAAATATCACTACGTTTTTCAGTATAGGGAATCATTAATGCATGTATAATCACAGTTCAAATAGCTGTGAACCAGCTCGTACAAAAAAATACAATCATAGCACCATATTTACAAATTTAGTACCATCTCCTAAGTAACTAGAGAGTCCCAAACAATCTTTTATGGCTGATTAGGTTATGTTAGTGCTTTCAAAAAATTGCCTGAATTTCTTTTACAAATATACACTTACAAAAAGAAACGTTATCAAAACTGCTGTCATCTAAGGCAGCGACTTGTGTTACAAAAGTTATTAAAACATCATTATAGACTTAAAAAAGCTTCAAATTTACATTTTCCTTTTCATAGGCACTCTATAAACTAAAACGTGGCCTGTTTTCACAGCTGTTAGTTTAAGCACTTAAACTAGTTAAACGTTACCAATGTTGCTCATGTTTTTTTAGATATAAGCAAAAGAAAAAAAGAATCACCCATTAACCAAGAAGCATCATTTACAGTTTTTACTTTTGCCTACTTTATACAAGTTTTGCTTAAAAGTGACACTGTTTTGATGTTGCAGTTTAGTGTATGTTATCCCACTGCCTTCTTAGGGCTTAGCTCCTTCTTCCCTAGAATTCGGTGAAGGCTAGCTGACATGAAGTAGGGTTTTGCTGTAGATCCATCATTTCTTTCCAGGTCTTCACCTGAGTTTACACAGCAAAAGCAGCGAGAAGAGCAAACAGCAGTTCAACCACACACACATCCAGAATTGAAGAAAAGAGAGAGCAGAAGAAGACCCAATATTAAAACCAGTCTCAGTCAAGGCAGTTGTCCTGTTAAGTTGACAAAGGACACTATCAAATTTCTATTTGCTCAAATCAGATGATGTTTTACACAAAGCAGAGATGCAAAGATCTAGCCATTTTTAAATGATGGCAATATATCCACTTTATTCCCCAGGTCTTTGGTTTGGAAGTATAGGTGGGAATTCTCCAAAACATTCATGACTCCACAGAAACCTGGCATTTCTTGCTTGAAATTTTGCCCCAATGAGAGCTGAGGATCTGAGTACTTCTTTAAGCTGGACCCTTTTTCACTACCTAAGATAAAGTTCTTCTGAAAACCTGATACCACAAGTGCACAATACTCTGTATGTCTCTGCCTATCCATTACTGAATTACTGCAGGAGAAGCAAACCAGAATATGAATTTTAAATAATGAGGCAGACATACTGCCTTTTTTCCTCCAGGAAAAGGGAAGAAGGCCGTGACTAAATTGGGTTCAGCCCAGTGTTTGTGCCATGCAGTAGTCACAGACCAGTGAACTATTTCACACTGATGAGCAATCTGGAGGGAGTGTCCAGGGAAGCACAGTCATTACAAGTGCAACCCTGCTGAGGCCACAGAGAGAGCACTACATATAAGGGCTGGCCAAAGCAAATCTTCAGGTATGTCCAAGGCAGTATATACCCTGTGGCTTTGGAATTAATTAACAAGAAAACACTTGGGTGCACCAACAAACTTTCTACATTTAATTAGTTTGACCAATTTCCATTTCACTTTAAGCAACAGTAGTAACTTATCTGTGGAGTGTTATTAGTGCTATGTCTGCCTGTGATTATGTTTGTTTAGAACCAAAGTCTATAACTCAAGATAAATAGCTCTTAATTACACATTAACTTTCAGTTTTTGGACTGATTTTGCTCCTGTGATTCTTTGGCCACCCAGTATTTCCAGAATCACAGCTAACCATAGTTCCTCGGGAAGCAAGGTTGAGAAGGTGAGTGTTTAAAGGAAAGAATATTCGGTACTGCAGAGTAGAATGCTGTTGTAACAGGAGGATCAGTATTACTGTTTATCTTGCCTCAGTGATCCACCATGCATGTGCTAGATTAAACCTACGCCTATAGTCAAGCCTATGACTAATGCTAAGGGGATCAGTATCACCTTAGCATTATCAAGCAATTCACCAGTTGCAAGAGCAACTCTACATGCAACTTCAACTCGGGCCTACCAGAATGACTTTGATTATAGGAAAATAATATCTTTATTTATTTAATTCTATAAATCTAGGAAATTGAATATATTTTGTAACAAGTACACCCTCTTCTTATAGGCATGTCCTAATCTGAGACAGATATTTTTTGTGACTTCAGTGCTCTTTGACGGGACACACTGAATAGCAGCAGCTCCTGTGAGAGTGCCCACAATAGCTTGCCACTGGTGGGTCCAAGGGACAGATAGTTTGTTAAATGGTATTTTACACAAATGTGAAGATATTTCAGCATAATACTTTGTTCAGGGCTGTTAAGTTGAAAGAAACATACATACCCTAACTATTCTGTGATTCTATAAACATGTATACCAAAGAATAACTTTCTTATTGACAAAAGGTTAGAGTAAATCATTGCTGTACAGGGCTCTTTACAAAGCACCCAGAAAAAAACTGTTAATGAAAGCTAAGGAACAACTGAAAACCAAAAGCCAGATATCCCCAAGAGCCAGACAGTAACCTTCCATTACTTAAACTAATTACAACTGAATGCTGAAACACTTCTGCACATCAAGGAGCCACTCTGAAAAGCAGTTTGTCTTTCACAGTCTGGTAACATGTAACCAGAATTCTGGAAGGATGGATAAGGTGGTTTTCTACTCTTCCTGTCACTTGCAGATATTAGTGAAAGAAACCGTGGTACTTACAAAAGCAGAGGAAAAGCGTGTCGACACACATTGCATAGACGCTGAAGAACCCATGTGCAACTAGGTAGGAGCCAATAATGACTGTCTACAAAAAACCAACACAATACACCTTCAAATACAGTTTAGCGTCAGTGTGGCAGTGGTAACACAAGTCAGAAGCCTAGTCTGCTAAGCAAATTTAGGAAGATTTAATCACATCTCCATAATTCTACCAAAGGTTACTACTTCTGTGGAAAGGGATCACAGGCTCAAGACACTATATTCTAACACGCAGTAGCTGCTGGCTTTCCAGCTGCCAAATTGCAGCCATTTCAACCCCCAAAGAGAATATATGCCAAGGATATTCTGAACTCCTTCAAGTTCACTCTAAAGAACCCTCAGCCTGGAGATGTCCCAGAGCCTAGTGTGGCTACAAAAAGAGAAAGAGATGCATCACAAGTCCCTTCCACTGGAAGTCACACTGACATTGGTGCCTCACCACCAGCCTTTGCAGCTCAATCCTCACCTCAGTGGACAGTATGCCACTGAGAGGGTGACAACAGGAGCTACAACTACACTATTCCCTGAATAGTCTGGACACCTCAAATTGCTCTCAGTGTTCAGGAGAGTAGGTAGTTGCCTTACCAACAATGGCACCCAGTAGTAATTTAACGTTGGTGCTTCCTGTGCAATGACTGGTATCTTCTGTGTGAAGAAAAAGAATGCAAGAACACCTGTAAGAAGCAGAAAAGATCACTGATTCCTATACTGACTCTGATTTCCTCAGACTAAAGAGTGGATGAGATAAACCAGACAACAGAACCGTCATGGGTTCAGCAGTAGCAGTCATTTTTCTCCTTCTTGGTAGCTGGTGCA
>JASSUY010029278.1:50252-62697 GCA_032466535.1 Forpus xanthops
CCATTACTACTGTTACAAAGCCATCACACTTAACATTACTTAAAATTGATTTCTAAAGGTTTATATTTTCATTTTGTTTCAGGCTTCCATTCATTTTGTATCAATGGCAAGTTATGCTGAAGTCAGGTGTAACTGGCATTTGAGTTGTGTGATAAGTTCATAGTACAATACCCTTTAGTGCTCCCTGAATTTGCCTAATCATCAGTTTTTATGGCACAGCATCAACATCGTTACTGAGGTCCATATTTCATAGCAATGCAGAAGCAATTTCCCACCTATTGCATTCCTTGCCAGTTCACAGCTGATAATCTGTTTCCCCTGCAATGTTTTCACTTTCCTCTTACTTTGAAGTGGTTTGATTCATTTCTGAACTACACAGCCAAATCACTATGAAGAAGGCTTAGCATGTCTTAGGTTTTTCCAAGCGATTACATTTTATCTTTCTATAAAGCACAGACACTGATCTTGTCAGCTGATGAAGAAAACATGATCCAAGCAGGAAATAGCCAGCTACCAAATGGTGTTAAAAACTCTGATATAATGTTATCAGAATTAAAAACTCCATATTGCATGGATCATTACTTTCCTTCACACACAAAAGGAAGGTGGAATTGGCTAAGCAAAATGCACATATTGTGTCAGTGGTAATAGTTCTGTTCTGACCAGTGCTGAAATATAGAATCAAAACTAATATGTGTACTGCAACACAATGTATACAATTCAGAATACCTGGATTCGTGGAAAGTGTTTGACACCGTCCCACATAACAATCTTGTCTCTAAACTAGAGAAACACAGATTTGACAGAGGGATCACTCGATGAATAAGGAGTTGGCTGGATGGCTGCACTCACAATTGAAGTCACAGTTTTGATGTCTGAGTGAAAACCAGCAACAAGTGGCATTGCTCAGGAGTCAGTATTGGGGCTGATGCTGTTCAAACATCATTGTCAGTGACATGGACAGTGGTGTTCAGTGCACCCTCAGCAAGTTTATTGATGACATCAAGCTGTGTGGTTCAGTTGATGCGCTGGAGGGAAGGAATACCATCCAGAGGGACCTTGACATTCTTGTAAGGTGGGCCAATGTTAACCTCATGAAGTTTAACAAGGCCAGGTGTGAGGTCCTGCATGTAGGTCAGGGCAATCTCAGGCATAGCTATAGGCAGGGCAGAGAATGGATTGAGAGCAGCACTCAGAGAAGGACTTTGGGTGTTGGTTGATGTGAAACTTAACATGAACTGTGGCTGCCACATCCCTGGCAGTGTTCAAGCTCAGGTTGGATGGGGCTTGGTCTACCTTTTTTTCAATAAAGCAGAGCCCTCAAGGAGACCTCAGTTTCTGAAGCTGGGGTACACTGCCTGTCTGTACCTGGACTCCCTACTGGGGCTTGCACCACGCACCTCAGAGAGCACCAGCAGATAACTGTAGGTGTACCCTGAACGCTTCCTGTTTCTGAGCTGGCCTACACATTTCTGTAGGCTTGCAGTAACATTTTACTTCTTGATAAAAATGTTTATTTTTCTCAGGTTTGGTCTGTTTCCTCCTTGTTGCTATAAAGAAGAAAGGGGGTGACGGCAAAAGGGGAAGCCCATACTAATCCATAAACACAATGGAAAAAATGTTTAACAAAGATCTAATTACTCTTCAGATGCACATCCTTGCTTTCCTTATAATTTCAAAGTTAATGCTAAAAAATTTCCTTTCCATTCTAACTTGTTTAAATGACACCTGCATGTTTCTACATTACTGTACAGACCACTATTATTAATATTTTCACTGTGCCAACGAAGAATAGATGCACTCCATGACTTCAGCCCTTCTCATGGCCATTCAGCTTTGGCTCTAAAAAGCAGCACTACTTAAAAACACAGCTGAGTTTTACCATGCCTCGTTTCTCCATTTCTATTTAAAATCACGACCATGAAGCAGCAGAGAAGGAGGAAAAGCTAGCACACAGAATCATAGAATAGAATCATAGAATAGTTAGGGTTGGAAAGGACTTTAAGATCACCCAGTTCCAGCCCCCCTGCCATGGGCAGGGACACTTCACACTAAACCATGCCACCCAAGGCTATGTCCAAGACCACCAGGGCTGGAGCATTCACAACTTCCTGGGCAACCCATTCCAGTGCCTCACCACCCTTACAGGAAAGAATTTCTTCCTCAGATCCAAACTTCACCTGTTTAAGTTTGAATCCGTTACCCTTTGTCCTCTCATTACAGTCCCTCATGAAGAGTCCCTCCCCAGCATCCCTACAGGCTCCCTTCAGATGCTGGAAAGCTGCTATGAGGTCTCCACACAGCCTTCTCTTCTCCAGGATGAACAACCCCAACTTTCTCATCCTGTCTTCATACGGGAGGGCTCCAGTCCCCTGATCATCCTCGTAGCCCTCCTCTGGACTTGTTCCAACACTTCCATGTCCTTTCTATGTGGAGGACACCAGAACTGCACACAATATTTCAAGTGAGGTCTCAAGAGCAGAGTATAGGGGCAGGATCACCTCCCTTGACCTGCTGGTCACACTCCTTTTGATGCAGCCCAGGATACAGTTGGCTTTCTGGGTTGCAAGAGCACACTGAAGCTGGCTCGTGTTCAGTTTCTCATTACCAACACCCCCAAGTCCTTCTCCTCAGGGCTGCTCTGAATCTCATCTCTGCCCAACCTGTAGCTGTGCCTGGGATAGCTCCGACCCAGGTGTAGGACCTTGCACTTGCATTGGTTAAACTTCATCAGGTTGGCATCAGCCCACCTCACAAGCATGTCAAGGTCCCTCCAGATGGCATTCCTTCCCTCTGGCGCATCAACCGAACCACACAGCTTGGTGTCATCAGCAAATTTGATGAGGGCGCACTGAATTCCGCTGTCCATGTCACTGACAAAGATGTTGAACAAGACCAGTCCCAACGCCGATCCCTGAGGGATACCACTTGTTACTGGTCTCCAGCTGGACATTGAGCCATGATTTTTCAAATATGATGGACAGCGGCTTAGCAACTTCATCTGCCAGCTCCTTCAGGACCTGCGGATGGATTTCATCAGGGCCCATGGACTTGTATACATTCAGGTTCCTAAGGCGATCTCGAACCAGATCCTCTCCTACAGTGGGCCCAGGGTCTTCACTCTCACAGTCCCTGCATCTGCCTTCCAGGACTTGGGTCAGAGCATTTGCCAGTGAAGACTGTGGCAAAGAAGTCATTAAGAACCTCAGCCTTGTCCAAATCCAGGGTAGCCAGTTCTCTAGATAGCTTCTGGAGGGGGCCCGTGTTGTCCCTAGTCTGTCTTTTATTTGTAATCTTCCTTAGAGGTTTTAATTTACACTTGATTAAAAAAAATAGATATGCTGGATACTAATGTAAAAGTCATTCCTTGAGGCTAAATATATCATCTGTAAGAAAAGATTAATTACTTTGTGTGTTAGGAAGCACAGCTCCTACTAGCAGATAGTGGTGTCTACCACCACTAGGACTTCTAAAATCCTCTTTCACTGCTCCTCATTTAAGTGATGGCTATTCCAAGGTCAGAGACAAGCACCTGGTAAATCCAGATGAGCATGAAACAGGCTTGCAGACCAAAAGTTAAAACATCCTTTATAAGGTAATGATTTCTTTCTGATTCTCAGTGAAAACCAACTAAACATTCTCATCCTGACAATAAATAACCTATCCTGATCTTGTTCAGTATAATATTGGTCTCTTAAACTGCCTGCCTCCTACAAAATCTGTTCAGACCCTAATCAGCTAAACAGCATGGAAGCATTGCTGGTCAGAGGTAAGGAACTCCCAGATTAATCACAAGTTATTCTTCTGTCAGGTCCGCTTGAAAAGATTACTTCTGCTACATGGTAACAGAAGACAGTGTGCTTTATCACCTTCACCTTGGATTTTTTAAAACTAAGCAGACTAAGAATTGATACCAGCACAACTTAAGGGAGAGTTTCAACACTTCAATTTGTGTTACAAGTACGAAAGAAAACCTGTATATCAGATCTTGCATACTCTCATACACATGATAGTCCTTACTGAACAATCCCTTGCGTGATGCAGGACTGCTCGAGTAGTTTTTAACAGTAGCCCTATAATCTTCCATTTAACACATACCCCTCTAACATTCATAGAGGAAAGTAAAACCACAGTCAACCTGCAGCAAAACATCACTCATTCATACTCATACATCCTTTGTAGCTAATTCTATCCTTGCAGTGCAACCACTGGGTGTGCTGGTAACAACACTGTCATTAACCTGAGAAAAAACTGCTTCTCCTAGCATTACAGCACACTTTAGAAAAGCAAGCTTGTCCTTTAAAACGAAGATCTTAACAGAGTATCTTTGTCTCTATGACTCACTCTCATACCTTCTTTCTACCAGCAGTGGCAGCACAGCTAGATCAAAACATATATAAATCAGCAACACTGTTAGTTAATCTGCACTCCATGCCGTGGTGACATGAGGCACTGCAAAAGCAATGGCCTTCATGTTGCCGGAGTATTTAAACTCTTTTTCGTTAAGTCTGCACAACTAAGCAAAACCACAGGATAGCAATGTAACTTATACAAATATTTTTTAATTTTCCCTCTCATAACAGTGATTTAAATATTCAGTTTCCCATGCATGCATGCATGTCAGGAGATTGGTATAAAAATAGGAAGTGATATGGCACACTTTCTAAAAATACGAATATACAGTAGTCTTCATCATTGGTATTGAGAAGTTAAATGGCACTTGCAATGTAACCAGACTGGACCCCTGGCTGTCTAGCTCTCCTACTGATGACTTCACTGTAGCACAAGCATTTCACTGGCTGGGTTTTGCAAAGCTTCCACTGTTTCCAAGTGGCAAAATCAGAACTGCACCATCATTTTATGGTATTCAAAGTCTGCTTTACGGATATGAGAGCTCTCTCTTTAAAGTACTTCTACATATGAAGCCACTTTTCTTTTTTTCCTCTCCAAAGACTAAAGTTTCAGACTAAGGTACATCTGTAGGTAGGCAACAGCCATAATTCCCTGATTAGTGATGAGTATCCAACTATAAATTCAGACACTCAGTTTCAGCTAAGAACACCTGAAAGTTTGTCCCTGTGCGCTGAACTCTGCAGGTCTGGGAGTAAGGGGGTTATAGTCTCACTTGCTCCTTTAACTCATTATTGGGAAAAACACACACACAAAAAAAACCCACGCACACACACAAAAAAGAACAAACCTGAATATTCTTCTATGTTTAAAAATGTACAGAGAAATACTATACTGTACACCTACATACAGAAGTACAGAGATATATGGTAGTGTCTTCAAAGCACCACTTCAGTATTCTATGCTCCATGGAGAGAGAAATTAGAACTGAGGTGTTTAGTGTTTTCCTCAGATACATGAGGTACATTCCCATGGCAAGCTCAGGCCAAGAATTCCCATTGCCAGCCCCAAATAATTTAATGAGAACTACATACACATACCATACAGAGACACATATTAAGCAAAATAAGAAACACAACTCCATTACAAAACTGAAGTATGAAGACATTCATTTACTGTGAAGAATCAAAACATCTTAGTTCTTTGCAGCACTGCATATGACATATTCCATAATAAATGGCCTCAGACCTGAACTTGAGACAAATCTATTACAATGATGTTGAATTCATCCTAACTGAAGAACTTCACATCCTCCATGACAATAGGATGGAGGCTAAACTTAGGACACTAGTTGATGCTTTTGGTCATAAATTACTTGTTTTCACTAGCAGCCATAATGGATAATATTCAAAAGAAATGCAAGGTGCTAAGCAAACAAAGTGCAAAAAGGTTTCACTCTATTTTTGAAAGTAAAATTAATTTTGTGTATTTCCAATAAACTATCCATCTGCTAAAGCTTCCTGAGCAACTTGCAAAACATGGAAACACTTTTATTCATGGTGATATAGTGCATAGAAGAAGAAGTCAACAACTTCCATTTCCTCTTTCAGATTTCAAGCCTGTGATAGTTCTGAGGTAAAGAAGTCAGAGGGTTTAGGACTACTGGTATTAAACTAACTATAACATATAGCCTAAAAAAGGAGCACTCAGTGTCTTCTGTCACCACATAAGTCACTGAGTTGCCTGATTGGTGCACTACTAACCCCCTGACAATCAGTGTAGTGCTTATCTCTTAACTTTAGCCATCTAAAAAAGAAATGGATTGTCAAAACTAATTGTCAAGGCATCTGGTTAACACTGAGTAATAGGTCTCCAGAGAATGATTCATATCACTTGCCTTAAGAGAACCCTTATAAGATGGATTGAATCACTCTGTGGAGATGTGCTCTGGATAGCAACCACATGACTAGTTCACACTATCTGCCCAGCTTTCAGATAACTAAAGTTATATAAAGTGAACACTCCCCTAATACTAGCTGATCACAAACAAAGTATTAGACAAATGATAACGGCAGAAAAATCAGCTATTCTGGAAAATTCCAATTAATGTGTTAAATTTAATTCCCTTACTAACAAGCAGCAAATGTGAAGGGTGAAACAGTGCAAAGCCAATAATGCCTCTGTCCGTTCTCAGTCACAGCCACATTTCAGAATTAGTGCTGGCTTAATTGGCTGTTTCTTGGCAACCCATACTACAGTGCACTGCAGAAGTCGAATTCTTATACCTCAGAGAGAAGTATTATCCTATTACACTTGATTAGAGTGTAAAAAGTCTGCAATTCGATCAAAGCAGACCATAGCTACAGTCAGCATATAGTCAAGGTCTATGCTCTTTTTTCATGCTAGGGTTGTATGCCATAATGACACTGTATCTGAAATAAAACGCATTTCCTTCCATCCTCAGATTTTCTGAGTGAGACGAGCATCAGGCCAGCTCTTGAAGGATTCCTCCTATGATTTCAGAATAAGCATGTGATAATAACCTATGTGCAAAAACCACCTGAAATAGAATCCTACAAAGAAAGCTTGTTCTACACAAACACACAGAGATAAACACAGTCATACACTACATTTTCCACAAAGGCAAGCTTGTCAGTTGTCATGCAGTACTACACCTGCAAGAAAGTAATCCATTCACAAGACAAAATGTCCAAGATACACAATGTTCCCAGCAGATGATCTGCCATCTTCCAAAGGCACCTACTTGCTTCCCAGATGTACTAGGCATTGGAGGAAACGCTTTGATGAGGATTCCCCTTTTGAGAATCTATCGTCTTGCTACTGCTCCGTACTTCATCAGAATTTTCAGGAGATTTCACCTCTGCCTTGTCTATCAGTATGCTGGATTTGGGAGGCTTGCAAATAAAGCAGAGGAACTTGAAACAGGACAGCAAACCTTCAGAAATGCTGGACGAGAACAGCTTTTTGCATGGGTGGCAGAACTGGTAGAAGACCAACATGAAGAGGATAGCCATGCAGTAACCGATCAGGAGCTGCAAGACCAACAACGGGGCACAGACATACAGGTATATATCAGTTTTATAAATGTACCACATCAGCAGGAGGAATGCATTCTCGATGAATCGTAGCATGTAATACACAGTCAGTCGGTACCAATTTTGGGATTTGTTAATTAAATCAGGATCATTGAGCTTCACCTGCACTGCTGACCAGCAGAACATGTTAATGCCAGCATACAGGAAAGTGAGAAGACACAAGACAATGGTAGTGCCGACCCTGCTCAATGCCTTCTCTATGTTCTCAGGAAATGGGGACTTGCTTTGCCAGAAAAGAATCCATGGGTAGAAGAAAAAACCAAAGAAATTCACTAGCACAACAGGAAGAATCCAGATTTGAAGGACTGAACTGAAAAGGACCAACACCGTAACCCGTATGGCAATCTCAAAGCTTCTCCACATGAATATGCAGAGGTAGGCAGCTGGTTTCACGCTGACATCATAATCATCATATTTAATCTTAATAGCCAGGATGTTGCAGCGTAAGGCACCATACACAATTGACAGGAGAGAAAGGACCATAAAAATACCTACAAAGAGAAAAGACAGATCAGGACCTTCAGCTTAGCAGAAGTTAAAGACATTGCAGATGTAATTGTTTTTACAGCAAAAATCCTCCATTCCTTGTATACACATCTGGGCTCTTACTCTAACCTACCTCCTGTTTCAGCCTCCATTTGTTACTTTTCCAAGTAGCTTGAAAGAAAAAATGCACTTAACAGCCGGAAGCAGCTCTCCTCCTTCCCCTGCTGAGGGCTGTTTGTACATATGCTGTCCTTGGTAATTATACAGCACACTCATAAGAGTATCCAACCTGCTCTCAAACTCTCACAGTACTCCAAAAGGCAGAGGGGTGCCACTCCCTTCCCATACAGATGAAAAACTGAAAAACAGAAGTTGAAATACTGGGGTAATTTGGGCATGAGGATACCTCAGTGCTTGTGAAGTTCTGTGTCATAGCAAATTGTCTAAAATGAAAAGCTTTGTGATGGAGCTCAAAATTGAAAGCCAGAGCAATTTAAACTCAGAATCACCTGCACATTCTCTACCTCTGCAGAGATCTGCAACTATGTAGAGATTTGCTCACCTGTCTACACTGTGTTTTTCTATACAACTTATCTGCATCATGCATTTAAAATCAACACTTTTTAAAAATGTCTTTAAATTCAGATCAACATTTTGTATCTCCCATCTACCCCAAAACCCTCAAGTGAAGGTTTTATGGCTTTTAAATTCTCAGAAAGTGAAGACAGAGGCCAAGTGCTACCTAGCTTCCCCTCCAGATGCAGCAGGGGAAAAGCTTTCTGGCATTCCAGGAAGGAGTCTTGTTTTGCCACATTAAGTAGGTTCAAAACGTACAAGAAATCTGGACATGTAGAATAAATATCCATTGAGAAAGTACCTTGGTGTTCAAAGTGCTAACTGCCCACAGTTTTGTTAGCATTTGCATACTTTCTTCATAGTTTTTACTGACATGCCAATTAGCTGCTGATTCAGGGGACTGATTTTAGCCATCCCCCAATCAATACTTCTGGTTTCAATCTAACATTTTGTCCATAAACTTTCAATGGAACTAACTGAGCTGTCTGGTCATGCTACAGAACATTATATTGCACCAGATGTAACAGAGCAATCAGAGTTGGGAATTCTTGATTATGTCAATTACTGTTGCATGCTTAGCAACCAGTGCTTTCTGCAGCATCCAATTAGTTTATGTGTCAATGTCCTACAAATGAACTGGATTCCCTGAATCGCTATTATCTCTACAGCCGTGACTATCAGGATCTTTTCTAATTAAAGGTACTGAAATAAACAAGTGCATTTCAGGATCTCTAACAACTTTCTAACTGCATTTTCTCTATAACTTTAGTTAACCTCTCGCCTACCTGATCCTCAAACACCTCTGAATTATTTTGGAAAATAATTAATCCTTTATATCTAATTTTCCAACAGCACTAAGCTGACAAATATTTGCCATATTATATGGTAATTTTGTACAGGTCAGTTTGGTGGTGCATAAGTTCTCAGAAAATGGTTATTTATTAGCTTGTTTAACAATTAGATTTTTATTAGGTGTTTTTAAATGTCTTTCTTACTCAGTAGTGTACTTGTTCTCAGAATTTGGTTTAAAGCAGATCAGTAGGCAAGTGCAGTCAAGAACACTGCTTCATATCCTGCGGCTCTTCACAAAAATCTTTAGTGTAGTTTTGAGCTGGCTCTAGAACTGTGAAAGAACAAATAACTTCCAGCAGCTAATGGAACAAAAGAATATTCTCAAAGTTAAATAAACAAAAAACTACTCACTGGGGACAGGGTGCTGCTGTCCTGGAACTCTGCTTGCTTTCTGCTTTGATAAGCTGAGATGTTTATCTTATTACCCAGTTTCATTTCAGGGATTTTTTATTAATCTCAAACTTGTCTTAAAAACTCAAGTCTTTGAAAGAGGCATTTCTCCACTGATAGAAACCAGATCATGCTCACTCTGTTTTAATATAGTAGCCCAGTCCTCTTCTCTCAAAAGCTCAGTACTGGCACCAAACCTTCAGTTCAAACCTCACTTTTAAGTTTGTGTAAAAGATGGTTTGAAACAACCACAAAGGAAACAGGAGTGTGACATTATCGTTGCTTTTACTCATACTGAGCAGGCAAAGAAGTGAAAATTTGAAAGGCTCCTGGAAGAGTCCCAAATTCCCTAACAGTTCTCATAAAGGTAGCATTTATCTTTTTCCTTCTTGCTCCCAGTAGGCTGAACTTTTCTTACAAATCAAAGGTGCACACTCAGACAGTCATCCAGGGAGACCCTGGTTTACTTTGCTTTTTATTACAAGTTAAATCTTTTCAAGATCTGGTGCTTCCCACTTCAGAAATTGTTAAAAGAGTGAATTCTGCTCTAGAGGAACTACATCACAAATACTTATTACTGAAATCTTATATTCTGCTGAAGAACCGTAAGTTATCTATTTATATACTACAGTTTTCTAAACTGATAACCAGAACCTTTGAAAAATAAAGGCACTTACTTTTTTACTTAGGGCAAGACACCTAGATATGATTTTCTTTTTATTGCCTTAAGATATAATGTCAACACTTAAAACCGTCAATACTCAGACTATGTCGTTTAAACAATGAGAAGTCTGTGTCAGAGCTTAATGAGTTGAGGAGAAGCAACAGTAGAAGCATCTTACAGATATCTAGTAAGACTACCTACAAAGCCGAGTCATGAACATTAGGAAAGTGATACTGCAAAATTAAAATCCGGATAAACCCAAAAACTGCTGTTCTTGAAGATGACAGTGACTGCTGCAGATTTGCACTTAAAAGAAAGTACCTGCTTCAGCAGAATAATTTTACTTTTAAATGGTAGGAAATTCACCTTCTGAGATTATTTTGTCACTGTAAGCAACACTTGAAAAGATAACTTGACTGCTGCTGATAGCACAAAAACTTTAAGCTTACAAAAAGATCACTCTTACCAGAAACATGTCTTCCACATTCAATACCACACACTAAGAACTGGCCCTTTTTCAAGGGTTAGAGGCAAAGTCACACAACTCCCACCTTCAGCTTGCAAGTTCTGTAATTAACTTGGGTCTTTTGGGCACCTCCTGGCCCTGCACTTTGCCAAGTGGTATTACCTAAGTGAAGAGGTCTTGGTTATTGAACAACAGTAAGCGGACCTTAGCCTAATGTCAGGCATCTCTTCAACACAAAGTAATAGCTGGCTCTAAGGCAATGCATGATGCAGACAGATACTGAAGCATTTAATACAGGGCAAAGCCCAAATGGGCGAGAGAGATGTTAGCTTTTCTTCTGGAGTTGGCAATTACAAAGTCACACTGGGCATTTCATACAGTAACAAGTTAGGAACTTCTTCCCAGTTACGCTGTAATCAAACAAAGCCTAGAACTAGGACATAGATCAGGCTATTACTCATGGGTTTCCAATTCAGCATTTCATCCAACATTTCTACACATTTCATGCTGAACAGTCACTAAAGCTTTATGCCTTTCATCACTAACCTATAGGCTTTGCCCTGCTTGTAGTTCTCTTGATCTTATGTTCTTGACAAACAGTGAACTTACAATTTTGGAGAACACTGGCAGGATCATCCAGAAAAAATCACCCAGAGAAATTAATAAATGCCATGAAATACAGAAGAAAGATGCAGCATGGCTCCCTTTTTACAAAGTGCTAGGCAAAGATGCATGCTTTTTTCAGAATTGTTCAATTAAACAGTGAAAGTAGCAATGAGTTTCCAACATATCTGAAAGGGACAAGCCCTGCTATGTAGCATGATGGTAAACTGCTTTAGGTTCACAGCTGATACTCATCTCATTACCACTGACCAAGCAGAACTTACACAGAATAACAGGGTAGTGTAGGAATGCAAAAAAAAAAAAAAAAGAGAGACTAGTGAAGCAAGGCAAAACCATGGAAATTAAAACACAAGACAGTGATTTTGTAACATAAATAAATGGAAAAAATAATGCATTTTGGAGGATCACTGTCAAACACAGGGAAGTTGAGGACATCTGAAGTGTGAAAGAGCTTGACTTAAATTCTTTGATGATGCTGCAAGATCAAAAGGTTAAAGTCATGTATCAGTACATGAGAATCCCAATGTACACACATGTCAAGGTTTAAGCCCAGCTGTTAACTCAGAACCATGCAGCAGCTCACTCACTCTCTCCCCCTCCCCCTTATTCCTCCTCCAGCTACTGGACGGATGGGGAGGAGAATCTAAAGAATGTAATTCCCACGGGTTGAAATAAGAACAGCCCAGTAACTAAGGTATAACACAAACCACTGCTGCTATCACCAATAATAATAAGGGAAACAACGAAGGAAGAGAATATAACTGCTCACCACCCACCGACTGATACCCAGCCTGACCGAGCAGAGACCTAGCCCTTCCAGGTAACTGCCCCCAGTTTATATAGAGGGCATGACATGCTGTGGTATGGAATACCTCTTTGGTCAGTTTGGGTCAGGTGTCCTGTCTCTGCTTCCTCCTGGCT
>JASSUY010029279.1:0-43380 GCA_032466535.1 Forpus xanthops
GCCTTTCCCCATCACACTGTGCTCCAGGATCTGAACCCCCCCCCAGATCCCTCAGCCCTTCCCCATCACACTGTGCTCCAGGCCCTCCTCCAGCTCCATTGCCCTTCTCCAGCCCCACTCCAGCACCTCAATGTCTCTCTTGTAGTGAGGGGCCCAGAACTGAACATAGGATTCGAGGTGCTGCCTCACCAGTGCCCAGTGCAGGGGCACAATCCCATCCCTGGCCCTGCTGCCACACTGATGCTGATAGAGGCCACAGGATGCTGATGGCTCCTTGGCTGCCTGGGCACAAGCTGCTCATGGTCAGCTCCATCAATCCAGCTCCTTTTCCATGAGCAGTTTCCAGCCGCTTTTCCCCTGCTCCTTTCCTCCTTAACGAGGATGAACTCTGAACGGAAGGGGGGGTGTAATGGACTGCGGGCGGATGGAGGCGGTCCAGGGGGAAGGAGGAGCCGGGACCGGGAGGTGTTTAAGGAGCGTGTTATAACCACGGGAGGGGGATGTCCCGGAGGGAGCCTCCGTTCTCATGGGGAAGGGGGGAGAGAAGCGGCTCCGGGTCGTGTTGGGGTTTCTGGGGGCCGAGCCCGTGTCCGCCCCATCCGTCCTTCGGCCTCTCCTCCTTGGGGCCGGGTATCCGCTGCCGTCGGGGTTTCCTGCAGTGGGGTGGACTCGGGAGGGTGATGCTCCGGTGATGCTGGGGCTGCCGGAGAGGTCGGGTCTGAAGCAGCAGTAACCGAGGGATGCTCCGTAGAGACAAAGGGCTGCAAAGAGGGTGAGTGCGCAGATGGGGATGCGCTGGTTTGGGGGCAGTTTTCTCTCCTGGGGCTTGGGTTTGGGGCTCGCAGGCTTTGAGGGGCGCATCCATGGGCTCGGAAGCAGAGGCCAAGTGCAGAGGTTTTGGGGACCTGAGGCTCTGCAGCCAGGTTTTGGGGCTCAGGAGGGCCTGTGGTGGATGGGAACCCAGGTGAGGAGTTGATTCCTGCTCCTGGATGAGACATAACAGAGTATGGGGGTTTTGTTAAAGTGCTTTTGTCAGGGTGTGTGTATATATGGACATATGTATAGAACATAGATTTATGTTCATTGTGACTGTTGGAAAGATGCAGGAAAACACGAGGGTGTAACTGTTCTGTGACCTTCACACTTGGCTGCACTGCAGTGCCTGACCAATGCTCTCAATGCAGCCAACAGTGAGATGATGAGAAACTGCACAGCCCCACAAGCAAACAATGACATAAAGCAAGCTGTGTTCCTAAACCTTCATTCCAGGACCCTCCTGTGGCTGAATCCAAAGCCTTACCAATGGGTGGATGCATTGTGTCGGAACTTCCCCAATGATCCGAGATTCCATCAGCTGCAATGGCAAGTGTGGACCTGGATGATGATTCAGTGGTGATGGGTGATGGATTTCTTAATCTCTATTCTCTCTATGCAGTAATGATTTGATGAATTGCTCATTTTCCTCTGTGCTTTACTTTATATATATATAAAGTAAATCATGTGTATAAAATTCATATGTATATAAATCTTATATAGATCTGATTTGCTTTATTGTACTTATTCACTCTATATAGATATGCACCTGATTCATGTTAATGTGCTTGTTTGCTTTAGTTGATGGGAGGTTGCAGTTAACAGAGCATGCCCTGTTCCTGAGCTGATCCCTCCATAGGTAAGAATGTCCCTTTCAAGGATAAACTTTCACCTCTGATAAAGCACTGCCTGTCAATGCCTTTTGGGCTGTTTCTCCTCTCTTTCTTTATGCCAATCTCATGGGCAAGTTGGACAAAGCCTTTTCTTTTTACAGGAAGAGCTGAGGTTTTAGGTCTATGTGGTGTCGGGATAGGACAGTTATCTTTTGAGCACCTAGATGGCAGTAGAAATGTAATGAATCGAGGCCACGTTGGACACAGCCTTGGGCAATGTGGTCTAGGGTGATGCAGCCCTGCCCATGCCAGGGGGGTTGGATCTGCATCATCCTGAAGTCCTTCCCAACCCAAACCAGCTGGGATCCTGTAATTATTATGCATAATATAATATATATGTACACATTTAACAGTGCAGAAAAATATATAAACATATATATATATAAAATATATAATCTACAATGCAGAAAAGACTTTCTCCCATCTGGAGCTGAGACCTGCAGACTGTTGCTTGTAGGGCTTTGTGCTTCAAAAGCCAATCCAAAGAAAGCTGAGGCATTCTTCGACATTTATTCTCTCATTTATTCAGCCCAGGGCTCAATTTGACATCATGATTTGGCTGAAATGAGTCTTTGTCTTAGAGATCAGTGGTCCTAGTAAGACACGATGAAGCTGAGCTCTATATTAGCTCAACAGCAGTGGTTTCAATGAATTTAATGCCTTTGCAGAGCTGTTTTTTGAGACTATTGAAAGAAGCACCAGGGAATTTCACATTGTAGATCCTCCATTTTACTGCCTTTTAAACACTCTGAGATGCTCTGAACCTTTGACTTGAGGCTTCACATATGTGTATTCTTGTTTTATGTTAGTAGCCACAAGCAAATTGAAATTAACTATGCAATATAATAGTATATATAATAACAGGATAATTAATATATATAATCTAGTTCACAGAGCAATCATTTTGATGCAAAAGAACAAGTGTTAACCTGCCACACAGTACACAGATGGAGCTTTAGGTGGCAAAGCACTAGTGCATCACCTTGTATGTGGCTCCATGCTGGAGCTCACTGTGTGTAGGTGATGCCTAGCACCAGCTTTCAGCCCTGCACCTTAGGTGTGTGAGCAGGATGTTCTCACTTTGGGCTTGGAGCAACCTGCTCTAATGGAAGGTGTCCCTGCCTATGGCAGGGGGTTGGAGCTGGATGAGCTTTAAGGTCCGTTTCAACCCAAACCAGGCTGGGGTGCTATGATTGGTGATGTGCAGCCATGATGTTGTGGGTGCTCTTTACCTCATGGCATGAAAGAACAGAACTATAGAGGAAAGTGAACTTGAACTGAGCCTGAAGCAGCCAAGGGAATGCACTTCTGTTGAGGGCTGATGGAGAATTGCAGCCCCAATAGGCAAGTGAAGGGCACCCAGCAGCAGGGCCATGGCTATGCCTGGCCACCCAGCCCAAGTACATGACACACCAACCACGCAAGCAAAGCCCACAGAGACCCCTTTTGGGGAACTACCTCGGAACCTTAAGCAACACACGAGTGTGTCATGAAAGGGACTGGAATTGGGTGAAACAGGGACATTTCACAATGTAGGTCAGGCTATAAGAGATGCTGCGCTTGGGACCGGCCCCACTGCAGCCTGAGAGGATCACGCTACTTCATCAAGATGAGCAAGGCAAGTCCAATGGGAACGGGGGCATTTAAGGTCTCCCTGCTCTTTTCTAGGTGCTGGTAGGACGGTTGGGGTGCTGCTGGCAGGGAGTGACCGTCTCCATCCAGGCTTATCAGAGCTAAACCCACAGGGAGAGATGCCTCCTCCTGGAAGAGATTCTTCATGGCACTGAAGAAGCTCCTGGACATCAGATCTCAATCCCTGTATCTCTCCAGAGGTCTCTGCAGTGCCACCAGCTCTTTTGGAGGGCTTTGCTCCACCAATGCCTGTCTTACAGAAGGCCCTTGTTTTGGGGGGTGGCAATGGGATCTCAGCTAGGATCTGTAGTTGCAAATCCCAGAGCAGAAACAGGCAAAGGCTGCAGCTCCCTTCAGTCTCCTTTGGGTTGTAGAGAAGAGAGTGTTCAAACCAAACAGCCCAAATTCATCACCAGGCTGTGACCTCAGCCGGTGTGAAGCTTACATCGGGCTTCCCATGATCCATGATCCTATGATTCCCCATCTATTGTGGCTCCGGGCGTTACGCAGTGTAATGGTTTCTCTTCCAGGCCTCCCAGACCCAGGAGCCCCTCTCCCAATTGGAGAGGTCCATGGACGTCATCATCGATGTCTTCCACCAGTACTCGAGACGGGAGGGGGACACTGACACCCTGACCAAGGCAGAGCTGAAGCTCCTCATTGAGAAGCAGCTTGCCAACTACCTGAAGGTGAGTGGAGGCAAAGCAGAGCTGCTGGTGGCCCATGGAGGGAGGAAGCTGGGCTGGACCCCATTGCCTGAATAGGAGCTTCATTCACTCCCGTCCCACTGTTCTCCTGCCCCAACACCTTCTGCCTGGACCCTCCCTGTAGGACTATCACCTTCCGAACATGCTCCATAAAGCTAGATGAAGGAAACCCAACTGTATTTGGGTGAGCCTATGGCCAGATATGTACCCTTATCACCTTACATGGGAAAATCAGGGTCATGTTGGCATCCAGGAGCAAGGATGTCAGAAACAGCAGTCCAAAAGTGCAATTTTGATCGCTCACTTTGTTAAACCAGAAGGTAAAGTGGGTTTAAGCCAACTAAAGGAGAGGTTTGTGTCAGACACAACCTTCATAGGGCTCCTCATTGCCCGGTGTCCTTGCACTGATGTTGGCCTGTTGCTCTCCAACCTTCTTCCTGTACACAAAGCAATGGGTGATGGGGATGTCACAAGGATGGTAACACTCTCAGCACCAGGTTCTTGGGGACCTGACCCCAATGAGGGTCCCAGCAAGAAGCCTGAGCTGTGGACTTCACCCTGCCCCTTCCTTTGCAGCACGTGAAATGCAAGGCCACCATTGAGGAGATCATGAAGGACCTCGATATTAACAAGGATGCTCAGCTCTGCTTCAGCGAGGTGATGCTGCTCATCACCCGTGTGACCATTGCCACCCATGAGCATCTCCACGAGGTCGAGAACCAACAGCAGCAGCAGCACAAGCACCAGCACCTGCAACAGCACCACCACTGAGGTGGGCAGTGGTCCATGGCCAAAGGCACTCAAGGGGTGTTTGCAGCCCCTGGCTTTCTCCCCCCCATCCTTTCCTTCCCATCTCCATCCCTTCCCTTCAAGTGTGATGGTTTTGCTGCCAAATAAAGATGAGCCCTGAGGCTATTAAAGGTCTTCTGTGTGTTTGCATGGGTTTTCCTTGAGGCCCTGCACCCTGCTCTCTCCCAGCATGGCTTTCAATGGACCTTGGAGCCAGGCTGCAGGTGGACATTGGGAAGAGTAGGGTTCAATGCTCACTGTATTCCTCACATTATTACCCGAAGCTCAGGTTGGATGAATTGACAGGTCTTTACATTTCCAACTAGGAAAATAAGCCTGTTTTGGCCTGAAAACACTCTGTGCACCTCCTAAGAGTGAGCTGTGAAGAGCGGGAAGGAGGGAGAAGGGTGGAAGAACGCTCTTCCCTGGAGGACAACCCTTTTTAGGGCACTTATTCTGCATGAGGCTGGAAGGGAGCCGGGGGCGGACGTGTTCAGTTCTGTTGCTGCAGCTGGCAGCAAGGTCCAGTTCCTTGTGGACAAGAGCTGAGACCAACCTCAACTCCTCACTCAGAGCATCCCCATAGAAGGGGTTTGTTATTAAGAGATGCTTTCAGTATGGGGCTGGGAATGTCTTTGAGCAGCCTCATGCTGTTCGTGCGTAGAGCCTGGTACTGATTTGCAAGTGTCTTGCAGAGAATGGGGAAAAGGAACAGTTGTGGTGTCCTAAGGGTGAGTCAAGGCTCTGAAATCATCCTGTTCCGGGAAGGAACCTTCCATGAGCTTCCCCAAAGCAGCAGCACTGAAGCAACCCTGTTGGTTAACACAAGCCAGCCACAGGTTTGCTTCATCGCCGCTAGCCAGGTTGCTTCAGCTTCCTTTGGAGTGGATTTTGACATCTTGAGGTATCAAACACCTTCAAACCTCTGATCTCTTCAGCAGGGGCTGGAGCTATAGGATAAGGGGTGATGGGTTCGAGCTGAAGCAGGGGAAGTTTGGGCTGGGAATAAGGAAGTTCTTTACTGTGAGGGTGATGGGATCCTGGAATGGGTTGAAAGGAGAAGCTGTGCCTGCTCCATCCCTAGCAGGGCTCAAGGCCAGGGTGGATGGGGCTTGGAGCAAGCTGCTCTAGCGGAAGGAGTCCCTGCCCATGGCATGGATTGGAACTGGATGATCTTAAGGTCCTTTCTAATCCAAACCATTCTATGATTCTATATAGGCTCAGAGTTCACTGAGCTCTGCCTGAGCCTGCCCAGGGTGACAGGTCCCTACTGGAAACAGATCCTGCACCTCAACATGGGTGATGTACCCGATCCTACAGCACTTCAGGGGCTCTGGAGCAGGTAAGAGCCTCACAACCAAGGGACAGAGTGGAGCTGGGGCAGAAATGCGTCACCTCCAGGAGCAGGGCTGGCCCGTAAGGACAAGGCTTCCCCCAGGGTCCAGGCAGGAACCAGTTTCAGAGCTTTTGGTGTTGATGCAACAGGATGCTTGCCAACACAACATGGACTTTGTGCTCTCTTGAACAGGGTGCAGGACTCCTGTTGTGTCACACACCGGGATGATGGACCATCAGGCCAAGGGAAGCAGCTCCCACACACTGAGTGCAGCAAGACTGGGACACCAGTGCAGGGCTGTGAGCAAGCAGAGGGTCTTCCTGTAACAGCAGAGCTGTCCCCAGATCTGCACACATCCCTTTCATCCCAACAGAGCCTGCAGGTCCTGAGCAGAGAGGATGCCAACCTAACACAAACAGGAAACATGGGATAGTTTGGGTCGGAAAGGACCTTAATGCTCATCCAGTTCCAAACCCTGCTATGGCAAGGGACACCTTCCACTAATGGAGGTTGCTCCAAGTCCCATCCACCCTGGCCTTGAACACTGCAGGGATGGGGATGGACTCACTCCAACAGCTCCACATCCCTCTGGAGCAGGGCACAGGATGCAGGGGGTACCTCAATGACACAGCCCTACTTGACGCCATTGCATCCCCATCCTCACAGACCTGGTGCACCCAAAAGCATCTCAGTGCTTCACTGACAGCACCGCCATTGTGACCTGGGCACAGAGCTTGTGGTGTGGATGATGCCCTTGTGCTGGAGGACCACCCCCTGCCTGCAGCAAGCAGCTCTTTGAAAGGCAAATAATACAGGGCCAGTTCCCAGCTTCTTTTCAGGTCCTCATCTTAGCAACAGCCAGTGCCGAAGGTGCTTTGCTTGGTGCTGTGCAGACCAGGCGTGGCCCAGAGGTCGAATTTTACCTTTGAAGACTATGTCCTCACTTTGTACCTTATTTCCCTGTTGTTTCTCTCTGTTGCAGACACCCAACGAAGGCACTTGTTGAGGTTCAACCCCAGTTGGCAATGCAGGAGCTAAATTGAGAGCAAAACCAGATTTTCCAGTGCTTCTACATTGGAATATTCTGCTGTTGATTCAGCCTGGAGGGTTGTTTAACCTGCCAAACATGATGCTAATCTCAGACACAAAGAGGAGGTGAAAACAGGGCCATGGACAAGCTCTGGGAGCTCCATGAGCTGCTGTGAGGCTGCGGTGTGCAGGGAGATGTGGGGATGCAGCCGTGAGTGATCCATCCTTGCTCACTGATTGGGATGCACTTTCACAACAGGAGTGCTTTGATGCCCTGGGCTGGGGTGTTTCACAACAGGGACCATCTGCTGGGTTGCAGAATTCTTGTAGCAACTTCAGGAAATGGCATTTTGAGTCACTTTTAGCATCCTGAAGGTGAGGAAGAGCAAGGACAGGTTATAGGGCTGGGACAGGTCAGGGGGCTCCAAAGAGAGATGATGCCTGGACCATTGGATGTGCCCAGCAGGCAGCAGGGATGGGACCCTAAGGTGACCATGAAGCTTGACCATTGCTGAGGGTTGCAGGAGTGTGTTCTATCCCTGTCTCCTTGCAAGGGGGGCTTCCCTGTGTAGTTGTTCCCGTGAGCAATGCAGGAAGCTGGCCCCAAGGCTGACAGCACTGGGCAAGCATCCACTTGCTGGCTGGAAAGGGAAGGAGCAGGAAGCAGACATCAGGATGCAGCTGGATAGACATGGAAAGAGCTGGTTGGAGGTGCCTGGGATTGGTTGTGCCCTGAGGAGCTGGTTGGTTGCAAAACTCTTTCAAAAGAGCCATTTACCAGCAAGCGGTTGGTTGATGTGGAAAGAGGGCACAGCAGGGTTGGTGACCGTGGGATTTGCTGTGTTCAGCCCAGGATCAGGATGGGGCAGGAGCTGGGCCTGGAGAAGAGAAGGCTCAGGGGGGATCTGACCATTGTGCACAAGTATCTTAAGGATTGGGCCAGGTTGGTTCTGGTTGGTAGACTTGGTTTTAGCTAGGGGAAGCCAAGGGATGCATTCGAGCTTCTCCAAGCATCATCAGAGCAATGATGCTCCAGCTGCCACCCGCCATATGCAGCCACTGCAGGAGCTTTCCCCATCCTGGAGCCACGAGGTAAAGGGCTTCCTAAGCCTTCCGCTAAAGCCAAAAAGTATTTGTATACGTCTCAGCCATAGCAAAGAGCTACAAACTGCTCAAAAAGCACCACCTTGGTCCTTGGGGTGGTGGTACTCAGGCATTCATGGAGGAGAAGAGCTGGATTACAGCATATTTAGTAGCCAGAAAGGGTTTTTTTGGTGCTGGAAGACATCTCCCTGGTGACTTATCCAGGGACAAGATCCCTGTGCCCTGCTGGAGTTCATCAGGGGTTTGGTAAGATGGAGCCCCTTGGGGGTCCCATCTTGGCTGGGCAGCAAGTGATGGAGCAGGGTTGGGAGGGAGCACTCCAGGTCACTTTTCTGTGCAGGAAAACTCTGAAATGTGAGTTTTTATTGGGATTTGGGGGGGGGGGGGGACAGAATCTTGGAATTTCCTACGGAGCAGAAGCTCTGTATACAAAGATAAGAGCTTACATTTGTGGTAAGGGCTGTGCCCTGTTGTGAACTCCTGTTGCCATGGGTATTAATGCTCAGAGGTGATTGCGCATCCCAACAATGCACTTGGCACAGCCAAGGGGAAAAAACTGTATGGGGGGAGCAAACAGGAGGTGCTTCCTCAAGCCAGGCTGGCTCTGCTCTCCTCAGCCTATGCAGAACACTTCCTCTGCCTGGAGAACCTCTGATACACCTTATACATGTTCAGCTGATGAGTAAAACCCTTGTGGAGCTCAGGCAGTGTCTTGTGCTGCTCTTCTGGCCATTAACACCTTCCTAGCCCATCAGCTTGGTGCAGACACTGAGAAGCACAGCTCCTGCCCACTCACATCTCAATCATAACCTTCTTCCTTTATGTGCTTTTTGGGTACCTCATTTGGGCATTCTGCTCCAGCCAGACCATATGTTCTCTGCAGTGGTGCTCATTAGATGGATACAAAAAGGATTGCTGAGCCAGTATCTCAATGAACACCAAGTGATGCTTTATTCTCTCACAAGCACAAGTGATCCAAGCAGACAGAAAGCAGGTAAAGCCCAATTCCTACAAGCCACCCCCTCCGAGTCTTCATGGAGGCTCAATCCTTGTCTGGTGTGCAGCGGTCATCCTTGTGGATGATGCGATGGGCATCATCGGTCACCTTGGCCAAGACGATGGTGAACTCCTTGAAGCTCAGGTCCTTGTCCTTATTTAAGTCCGTCTCTTGGAAGAGCTTATTCAGGTAGTCAGCACGGTTCCTGTTCTGAAATTGAGGGGCAGGACATGTGTTAGCATGCCCCCTCCCTGTACTGCACACCCTCTGATAGAGACAGCATTGTTCCGTGATCCTGGAAGCTGCAGGATCACTGTCACCCTCTCCTACCTTGCATTTAGCCCTTAGATAAAGCCCTAGATGGACATAGAACCCTTTCCAAGCTCTATACCCCTGCAGCATCAGGAGGAATGAGCACCCACAGCACATGGACAAGCTGGGTCTGTGGACCACAGCCATGGTGGGGACTGCACCCCATTCCCCAAGGAGCATCCCTGGAGGCAACCTCAGCCTCATCCCACTCCAGCCTCCTGAGGAGAGCACAACACAGCTCCTGGACACTCACACAAGCTTGCAGGAAGGTCGGTGCCTGCTCAGTCAGCAGCGTCTTGAAGTCATTGAAGTTGAGGAAGTCGAGCTCACCCTCCCGGATGCTGTAGCGGTGGTAGACATCCACAATGCTTTCCAGGGCCTTCTCCAATGTGCAGTTTCCAGGGAACTGCTGAGCCTCAGAGGAGGTGTTCCTGGGATGAGTGCTCACAGACATGCCTGGGGTCTTGAGAAACTGTGTGGAGAAACCCCAAGGCCATGAGATGCATCAAAAACCCCATGACATGGTCTTGACCCGCACCCCAGGTACCCCAAGGGATCTGCACCAGGAGCATGGCTATAAGTGGGTTTAGGAGTATCACCGTTTCACAGCATCACCCAAACCACCTCTAGTTTTAGCTTCAGCCAAGAAGCAGCTCGTTCTTCCCAACCTGAAGGCACATCAGACAAGCCCATGAGGCTGCAGCCATGTATCTGCACAATGCTACAGACAGTGACAATGACTTTAAGGCAGGGAGCATGGTTCAGGTGCAGGCTCCATTGCTACCTCAGCCTCATCTCCTCCTCTTCTCCCTCTGAATCTTCTTGCCCATGGAGACAAATACACCTCCACTAAAGGTGGCATGGAAATGCCATTCATTCATACATGTAGCCAAAACCAACCTCCTACCCTGCCCAAAGAAGAAACCACCACCCCGGAATGAAACTGGCATGGAATGACATCCCATACTCTAAACCACTTCTCCCCTCACCTTATATCCTGCAAGAACCACCTCAGTGTTACTTACCCTTCTCTCCAAGGAGGCTTTGCAGACGATGGATCTGTCACAGTGATCCAAGAGCCACTGCAGACCTTTTATATCTATCTGAGGTCCTCTTTCATCAGAGGTGGTGACACACCTCCTGCAAGCATCAGCTTGAGTTAGCATTTCCCGGACCTGGAAATTGCAAGGTGGGAACTTGTGAACCCTTCCCCACCTCATACCTCTACACCTTGTTCCTGGTTGCACCCACCAGCCTGGAGAAATGTTGTCCTTCCACCCCACCATCACCTCTGACAGGGCTGAGCTGCTCCTGTGCTGGGCAAAGAATGGAGACAACCTTGGACATGCTATCGTCACTCCTCTACATGAGCATAAAGGCTAGTCCAACCTGCCAAAGCTTTACAAGACTTGCAATGTGCTGTGTAGAAGATGAACTGTTTCATTGAGGCGGGGTTGACTTGGTCTCTTGGTTGGTTTTAACTTGACCTCTTTGTTCTCTACAACAAATGATTGGTTGGACAAAAGCAAAGGTGAAGGCAGCATCCACCACGTTGTTTTCCAGTGTATTTGCCATTGCTTGCTGTTTTCACACCACTTGGACCAGACATTCCCTCTTGCTCCAGCAACTTGGTGGAGAAACAAAATCTGACGTCTTTAGGGTCTTTAGTGGCTACAGCATTGAGTAGCAAGTGTTGTGCAATGGTCACCTCTGCCACTCATCTTGCATTAGAACAGGTACTAGAAGAATGAAGGAACTGTAAAACAATGTAAGAATACGGTGGTAGATGCCAGGAAGAGGGTAGGGACAGCAAAAAAAAAGGGTCACCATTCCTGTTTGAGGATGCTTCTTGCGTGTCTCAGGGCCAGTATCAAGAGCTGTTGCATGAGGTCTATTCCGGGAGCCCTGACTCACTTCACTGCTTTAGGGACTCTCAGGAATCCAAAGCTGTGTCCTCATTCCCTTTGCAAGTCCCTTGTGTCTTTGCCCTGTGCGCTTGCCCAGTCCTTACACGGACAGAAACATGGGCTTCGAATTCCCATCTTTCCCAACTGCGCTCCCCAAAACCCATCAGGGGATGCTGCTCGTGATGCCCAACCCCAGAAGGGGGACGGTACCTGGATGCCCTGGAATAACACCTCTGGGGGACAAGGGCTGCAAGAGAGTGATCACTTGTGTCATTGAGTGCATGTAACCACACGCTACCCTCGTGCTTCTCCTCATGGCAGGGGGATTGGAACTGGATGATCTTAAGGTCCTTTCCAACCCATTCTACATTCCACATGGGACAGGCTTCTGGTTTCAGCTGACACTGGGGATGTGGGAGCCTCCTGAGGGTTTCTCATTCAGTGTACAGTCAGGTAACAGAAACATCCAACTTTATGGTGCAGGGTTACCACCAGCTCTCCAGAGCCCCTCGGCCTTGTCCTCTACTGGGTCAGGGCTTGCAGGGTAAGCTCTGGTTGCTTTGCAGGTTCCAAAAGCTTTGTACCCCCCGAATGCTGCACAGCCAGCTCCAGAGCTGGCTCTTGGGAGTCACTTGGAGACTTCATCCCTGGCACATCCTGAAGCTGGTGCAGAGAGGGGCTGGAAGAACCAAGGCTGAGGATGCTCTTGTGCAGGAGCTTCCACTGTCATGGGGTTCTAAGTATCCCACTGTGTGCTGAGGAGAAGGGTGCTGGTGCCAACCACTGTGTAGGGATCTTGCTGAGCCTCACAAAGGCAGTGGGAACACATTCGGGTTGTGACACGTTTTAGTACAAGGACCCTGCACAACTCATTGGGACCCAGCAGTGCTGTTGTCCTGGGAGCAGGACATTCCTCCACACCACCTTCCCTTCCCATTGTTTCTCCAGTTCAACCTGCATTTAAGCCCCCAGATTCAACCCCTTGATGCGTATTGCATCCTTCCTGGAGATATAACACATAAAACAGATGCATTTGGTGCTTGAAGAAACATTTTATTTCAGTGCCATAGGAAGAAGCAAATGATAAAGCTTTACAGGTTCATCTGTGCTGGAGGACAAATGGAAGGGATAATGCTGCTGGAAAAGCATAATCCCATGGGCTCAGTCATGGGAAGCACTTCACATTCTGGGTCCGTGGCCATGGTCATGGCCATGATCATGTCCGTGGTCATGGCCATGACCAGCATCATGATGGTGGCCGTGTCTCCCATGGGACCTATTGTGGGCATCAATGACAACAAGATTCAGCGTGGTCAGGAACTCAGTGAACTTGAGGCGACCATCGTGGTTGCTGTCTGCTTTGGCAAAGAGATTGCTGATGTACTCATCCACGGACACATTGGGCTGCAACAGGACAAACATGGAGAGAGTCAGGAAAACCCCAGGGAAAAAGATCTTTGGGAGCTCCCAGCCACCCCCATGTCCCAAGGAGACCACTTTGAAGCCTCAAAACCCTCCCTATGCATGGCTCTTACTGGCATGGTGTTGTGGAGGAAGGGCTTGGCAGTCTCCTTCAGCAGCTGTGAGAACTCCGACTTGTCCAGGTAGTCATCGATGGGGTTCTTTATGGCGTACTGGTGGTAGATGTTGATGGCGCACTCCAAGGCGAGCTCCAGGTCGGTTTTCATCTTGCTAGGAAGAGACAGGCAGCAAAACATCAAACCCCATCCCAATGGCACCTCCAGCAGCATGGATACTGGAGCCGCCATAGGCAAGGACATACTTACCTGAGGCTGATGTCTACAGACAGTGCTGCACGGGGTGGAGCAGGAGGAGCAGTGATGTCGTGGTGCAGGGGAGGGCTCTTTTATACTCTCCCTGAGCTATGATTTGTGACACCCTCCAATTCCCTTTGGGGTGATAACCTCGGGAATTGTGCAAGGCCATGCAGCACGCCCAGGCAGCAATTTCTTGCTCCAACAACTGGTTTCTCCCCATGTCAATGAGGGAGGGGAAACACCAAAACAAGGGGATGCCAAAAGAGAACACTGGGGTTCTTCAGCCTGGGGAAGAGAAGCTGTGTGGAGACCTCAGAGCAGCTTCCAGTGTCCAAAGGGGGCTACAAGGATGTTGGAGAGGGACCTTTTTCAGGGAGTGGGGCCATAGGAAAAGGGGTGATGGGTTCAAACTGAAACAGGGGGATTCAGGTAGGATATAAGGAAGTTCTTCCCTGTGAGAGTGGTGGGACACTGGGATGGATTGAACAAAGAAGCTGTGGCTGCCCCATCCCTGGCAGCGTTCGAGGCCAGGTTGGATGGGGCTTGGAGCAAGCGGCTCCGGTGGAAGATGTTGGTGCCTGTGGAGCTGGATGAGTTTTAAGGTCCCTTCCAATCCAAACCATTCCATGATTTGTAGTGAGGTAGCACCATGGACTGGGGACACTGCAGCAGCATTCCCAGGAGCTGGGACATTCCTGCAGAGGTTGAGGGGTCTTTGCACAGATGATGGAAGAGGAATTGTTCAGGATCACACAGAAGGTGCTGGTTTAGGGTCTCCAGTGGGATGATGCTGTTATTTCCAAATGGGAATAGGCTTTGTCACTCCTCTATGTGCGCTGAAGTGGTTGGATTTGGCTCAGAGGTGTGATGTGTGCCCCCAGCATCCCACTGGCCCTACATCCCCTCCATAAGGAGGAGCAGTGACCCCTCCTGAATCATTTCCAACAGCAAACCAGGGAGCCAAGGGATTGCCAAATCCAGACACACCAAATGCCAGGAACCCTTTTAGGAGGTGGCATTTCCCAGTAGCTGTAATTGCTGCCTGATGATAACTGAGGTAAGGGGAGTTCCTGCCTATTCCCGCTGTTGGTTTTCCCAGTGCCTGGCACACATAGGATGCTACACCTTGTGTTTCTTGGGGTAAAGAGGCTGTGAGGAACCTGAGGATGCCAAAGCCCTTCATGCAAAGTCTGTGCTCGATGGGTCTGGCACAACAAGAAGCTGTCAAGGGTATTAAGGGAGGTGGTGAAACATCTCCCCATGAGCTCCTAATCTGGGTGTTGGAGGAACTAGTGCCAGAACAAAGGTTAACTTGTCAAAGAATGAAACAAAGGGGCAGGTTGTGTGATAGAGACGGGAGTGTCCTGTCCAGGAAGGGGACCCACGCAGGGCATCGGCGGGACACGGGTGCATCATCTGTGACAGGCCACGTGTGGGGAGGTGGGAAGGGACACGGGTGCATCATCTGTGACAGGCCACGTGTGGGGAGGTGGGAAGGGATGCGCGTGTGTGACGTGGGGGGGTGGGAGGAGACACGGCCATGGAGATCATCTTTAGGTCCTTTCCAACCCAAACCGTTCTATGTGTACACTGTGGGGCAGGAAAGAAGGGACAAGTGTGTGCTGCGGGTCCTCATGCTACCATTGTTGCCTAACCTGTCATGGAAGATGCTTAGAGGAGAGCTTGGAGCAGCTCCCGGTGCACAAAGGGGCTACAGGAAACCTGGAGAGAGACTCTGGAGAAGGGATTCAGGGATAGGATGAGGGGAATAGCTTTAACCTGACAGAGGGGGGATTGAGGTGGAATCTTAGGCAGAAGCTCTTCCCTATGAGAGTGCAGGGACACTGGAATGGGTTGGATGGAGAAGGTCTGGATGCCCCATCCTTGGCAGTGTTCAAGGGGGTTGGAACTGGATGAGCTCAATGCTCCCTTCAACCCAACCCATTGTATGAACCTATTGTTCTACCCACACACCAGTTGTTCCCAGCACATGCCCTGCCCTGGGGCCCACGCTTTGGTGCTCCAGGTGTTGGGATCCACTCCGTGGCTCAGTGCCCATGGGGCTGGGATGTTGGTGCCGCAGGGATGGAGCCAGTGCAGCCCCAAGGGCAGAGCAGTGGGGCGGTGACAGGGTGCTGATGGATGCGGGCACAATGGGATGCTGTAAACAGCATCAGTTCAGGTTCAGGTGTTCACAGGTCAAGCAGAAGAGCCAAGGGCTTGCAGGGGGTCCCTTTCACCAGTGCAGCACAGCCACATCCTTGGGTGTTCCAGCGATGGATGCATGGTTTATTGATGTTCAGTGAGCACTGGATCTCAGAAGCTGACGTTCATAGAACAACCCCTTCACCCTCCATAGGGAGGAGCAATGAGATGAGCTTCAACCCAGTCCCCTATCAAACCAGCCCCTGTGAAGATGAGGGTGCAGTGCCTGAGTGGGAGTCCTGGGCAGAACATCACCAACACCCAATAGGATCTATCAATGGGGACATGAGCATCCCCCCGGCAAGAGCAAGAACAGTGCAACCCATGAGGTTTTAATCTATTTCAGGTTCACAGATGACCAAGAACGCAGCAACAAAGCTTTATAATAGGAAAGGACAAAAAACTTTATGAAGGTCCTTACAAAAGGGCCCCAAAAGTCCTCCAGGGCCCCTCACCCTGCCGCTGACCCCACTCTCTATCTTCATTCCTTCAGCGCATCTGTTCATGGCCAGGGCACCCATTAAGGTGAAGCACTCCTAGAACTTCACTTCCTTGTCTTTGTTATGGTCCAGGTCCATCCCAAGCCACAGCTATGGGCAGCACAGGGATGTGGGGGGCATCACTCCCTCTCCGTGCAGGGGGATGCTCTGAAGCCCTTTACCTTGCCATGGTGCCTTGGTAAAGCCCTTCCAGATCCAGTTCAATGGGTCTGTACCCAAGCAGACAGGGGATTGCCCCACATCCCCCCATTGTGTTCCTCTGGGATGTTGAAGCAAGCTGGGGCTGGTGCCTGCAGGTTGACTCATGGGATGCAGCCCAGACGTGGCTCCTGTCTGCCCCCACACACAGCCCCAGGGCTGGTGTGATGGGGGCAAGGAAGTGACGCCTTTGTGACATCTCCACAGATCAGTGCCTCTGGGAGCAGAGGGATGAAGGTGCCATTGATGAGCCACAGATGGACATCCAGCTCCACATCTGGAAGGGGACAATCAGATCCCCATCTGGAATGGGACATTCAGATACACATCTGGAAGGGGACATCCAGCTCCACATCTGGAAGGGGATATCCAGGTCCACATCTGGACTCAGCACACAAGGTTGCCCTCAGCTGCCCAGTGAGGGGAAAAGGAGCTCAGGAGGAGGAAATAGAGACGTAACAACATGAGCAGAAAGGGAGGGCTGTGTCTGCGCTGCTCCTTGTGCCTACAGCCATGGGCTGAGTCGTACCCACAGGGCTGGTTGGGTGCATGACAGAGCCCCACCCCGAGCAGGAATGCAGTGAAACCCTCTTCCAGGAGGATTCACATGGGGGACAAACGAACTTCCCACCATGGCACATCCTGCCCCATGGGGACAGATGCTGATTCCATGCGATTACCACTAAAACAAGGAGTTATTCATGCACTAGTATTAATCCCTGTGGAAGCTCCTGCCTTCCCTGGCCACGAAGGAGTTATCAGGGCTGCAGGGCAGAGCCTGCACTGACTCACCCTAACGGGTGCTTTACAAGGGCTCAGGGAACGCAATGCCCAGACTGTTTGTTCTCATCCAGAACCTGGAATGCTCACACGGAAAGGAAGCCAGGATTTCTCCAGTATCCATGGGGTAAGAACCCCCCATTGCAAAGCAGGCAAAAGCATTGGGTTTAAAGCATCCTTTATTACAAGAGCATCAGGAAGACAACGGGAGCATCCATGCTCACTTCCTACGCGGCATCTTGTCAGGGCAGTCCTGGAAGAAGTCATTGCACATCATGGCCATGCAGGCCAGGAAGATCACGTACTCCTGGAAGTCCACCTGGCTGTCGCTGTTGCTGTCCAGATGGTTCATGAGCTGCTGTAAACTGGCCTCACTGGTTTGTCTCTGCAAGCAAGGGGGTTAAATGGGGTTTTGCGTCCCATCTGGCCGCATTCCCGCATCCCAGCATCCTCCATAGGATGTGGTACCCCCTGCCCCGCACTTACGCTGAAGCTGGGCAGCTCCTTAGTGAGCATCTCTTTGAGCTCCTGCTTGCTGAGCTTGTACTTGTCCCCCTCATTGCCTGAGTACTTGTGGAAGGTGGAGACCATCACGGCCAGCGCTTGCTCCAGGGGAGATGCCATAGGGAATAGCAGCAAACCTGGAGGCACCAACAGCAGGAGTGGGTGAGATCAGAGAGCAGCATCCCCAGATACCCCCATGGCAGGGGGCTGACAGCTCCCCCTGCCCCACAGGCAGTGCAAGCTCTTCAATGCCCCACTCCTGCGTCATCATTTCCCCCTTAGATTCAACCCCCCCACATTGGGTACCCCCCAAAAAAGCCATATTTAAGGTGGAGAACATGGGGGGAAGCAGCTTTCCCAGCCTCCAAACTCAAGTTCCTTGCAGCAGGAGCCTCAGGGGGAAAACCTCTATAGGGGGACCCCATTGTGGGATGGGGCAGATGAGACTTTAACAACATCAGGAGAGCAGGAAAAAGGGGGAAAAGAGGGAGAAAACAACTCACCAAGAGCTCAAAGGGAACAGCCAAGGATGGGAAGGGCAGAATGAGGCAGCATTTATAGCCCTGCCTAGGACACCTCCCTCGTTATCCGGTTGGGAAGGCACCAATGCTGATCTAGCTCCTGCCTGGACATTGGCTGGCAAAGAAGGAGAGGAAAACCCATAGGAGCAACCCTGACACCCCCCCCCACCCCCAAGCCATCCCATTTCTGCATTGCCGAGTAGATGGAAAGAGCACAATGGGGCTGGATGCAATGGAGGTGAATCCCTAAGGATAAGGGATGAAGGCAGGGGAGTGGGGGGCACCACATCCCACCCCTGCCAGCGAAAGCAAGGGATGCAGCGCAGGGCAAGATGGTTTTAGCAGCATCCCCAGGGATGTTTGGAGCTGAGCAGGGTTTATCCATGGGTTTGTTGTTGTGCTGGAGTTTGGGTTGGAATGGAGGAGGATTTGTTCTGGTTTTGATTCAGCTGCAAGTGGTTTCTGTTTCCTAAGTGCAAGGACCATGAGTCACAAGAGCTCCGTTGTGTAACGGGGAGTGATGCTGGTGACTGCCAAGGGAGAAACAGGAGCTGGGAGCTTGGAACCCCTGATAAACACCCATAGCATCCCTAACCCCCCCCCTTTAAGAGGGTTTTGGAGCTCCCAAAAGAGGGTTTGGATGCTCAAGAAGCTGCTTGGAGCCTTAAAACCTTAAGTTGGAGCCTAAAAATGAAGCACTTGGATCTGAAAAGGAGACTTTGTGAGCTGAAACTGAGCTTTTGGAGCCTGGAAATGAGGGTGAGAAGCCAAAAACGGGGTTCTAGAAGAGTGAGAGAAAAGAGGGGATGAAGCTTCCCCAGGCCAGGGGCTCTTTAAGGGCCATATTGGCAAGAGAAAGGCACAAACCTGAGCCTCATCCCTCTATTACCCAGCGCCAAGTGGGGTAAATCACTGCGAGGGGCAAACCCTCCTGGGGGGTTCTTTATAAAGACCCTGGGAAGGGGCAAAGTGAAGTTTGGGGCTCAGGGAGGACTTTGGGGTCTTCTTTACCATGCAGTGCTATAGGGGTTTGGTAAAGGCTTTTTGGACATAGAATGGTTTCTTTGGGGCTATTGGGGCAGGCTGGAGAGGGGCTGCATCGTCTTCTGCTGTGGCAATGGGTGGAAGGAGGACAAACTCTTGAGCTCCACAAGCGCTGTCATAGCTTCATGTGCTCACCACAGCTCCATGGTAAACCGGGGGGGGGGCTCAGGGTGATCCCCATGGACTTATCCATATCCCAAGGGTCTCCTTTAGCTTTTCCCTGCAGGAAACTGGGGATGCGCTCTGGCGTCTATGCTTTGCATGGACCTTACGTCTTGCCATGGCTCCTCCAGCCCAGCTTCCCTCCCCAAACCCAATGGGAGCTTGTGCTGAGCTTTAAGCCAAGCCAGGCTCAGGGAAGCTCAATTCTTCCCAAAATGCATTAAACCTCCCCCCAAATCAGCAGGGATGGTTGGGGGGGGTAGGGGGGGATATCCCAATCCATTGCCCAGAGCCAGAGTTGGCTTTTCCAAAGGATGCTCCCTGGGGCTGAGTCGCATCATGGAAAATCCCAGGGAGCAGGAGGAAGGTGTGAGTCACCCCAAGCACAAAGCCAGCCTTTGGGAAAGCTTTTATTGGAAGCCCCAATGGGATCACTTCTTGCGGTGCTGCTTGGTGGGGCAGTCCCTGAAGAACTCATTGAAGCCCATGGTGATGCAGGCCAGGAAGCAGACATACTCCTTGAAGTCCACCTCACTGTCCTTGTCGTGGTCCAGGTCATTCATGAGACGCTTGAACTCAGCATCATCCATTTGCTTCTATGGAGGGGGGAAAGTGGGGTTTGGGACGCAGGGGTGAGTGAGGTGCTCCCCATCCAACCCCACTGCCCACAGGGAAGGGTGGGAAAGCCTTGGCTTCCATCCCCAGGGGTTCAAGGAGGGTTTCCTCTTTGTCTTTGGAAGGAAAAGGCCTTTAAGAATGCAGGTGGATGCTGAGATGTGGGGTGAGGTGGCACGGGTACAGCAAATACACCTCATGGTCATGAAGGAGTTGGGCTGAAACGTCTCTCCCCCCGTTTTAAAGGCAATTAAGGGTTAAACCCAATATAAAACAGTGAAATTGGAGCAGGCTTCTCTTTGCTAAGCAAAATATTTGCATGAGCACAAGCAAGCCAAGTTTCCTTTGGGTCCAAGAATGCTCCAGCTCAGGTCCTCCAGGCTTCATCCTGCCTTTTGTGACATACAGGGACAGGATAGGGGGAATGGCTTTAAACTGCCAGAGGGGAGATTGAGATGGGATCTGGGGCAGAAGTTCTGCCCTGTGAATGGGATGACGGAGAAGATGCCCCATCCCTGGCAGTGCTCAAAGCCAGGTTGGACGCAGAGGCTTGGAGCAACCTGCTCTAGTGGAAGCTTTAAGATCTCTTCCCATCCAAACCATTCCATGGCTCCACACAGGCTGCATCCCTCAGGCAGGGATGCGTAGGTCAATGTGACCTATGGAAAGACCCAAGGCTGGTTTGCTCCTGCCCCTACAACCCCTACAACAAAGGGATGCATCCCCATACTTACGCTCCCAAAGACGGGCAGCTCCTTGTTGAGCAGCTCCTTGAGCTCCTGCTTGCTGAGCTTGTACTTGTCCCCTTCCTTACCAGAATACTTATGGAAGGTGGTGACCATCACGGCCAGCGCCTGCTCCAGAGGACACGCCATCACCAGCCTCCTACGTACCTGCAGGGCAGAGCACCAGAGACGGGGTCAGGATGGGCATGGGTCCCATTCCCACCACCCTGCCTTGATCCAGGCTGCTGGAGAGGGGCAGCAACAAGGGGTGATGGATGAGGAAGGGGAGCAGAGACTCACCAGGGTCAGCAGGGACCAGGCAGCAGTGGGGAGGCAGGATGCTGCAGTTAGGGCTCGATGGGCATTTATAGCCCAGCTCTGGTGGCACAGCCCATGGAGCCCTCTTGCCTCCAGGCTTTTCCATGCAGGTGCGTTCATCCACACCTCATTTTTGCCCACTGAGCTGAGTGATCTCGTTAGGAGGAGGTGGATGGGTTTGGGTGCTCCTGGGGGAGGCTGCAAACCCCATGAGGAGGCCGGGAATGAAGACACATGGGAAGGGGTGGGATGGGGCATCCCTTGGAGCTCCTCAGCCCATCTCCCTTGTAGTGATAGGACAAGGGGGAATGGGTTGAAACTGGAACAGGGGACGGATTCGGGTTGGATATAAGGAATATCTTCCCTGTGAGGATGGTGGGACACTGGAATGGACTGAAGGGAGAAGCATGAGCATTAAACTCCCTTCCAACCCATTCCATGGTTCCACCATCACTGCACTGTCCCCCACACCAAGGGATCCCTTTCCAAGACAGATGGTCCCAAGTACCCCTCAATGCGACTTAACACATTCCACAAGGATTTAGGCCCGTGGCAGTAGTTCCATTCAAGCCGTAGGGCTCCATGCTGCCTGTCTTCAGTGTAGAAGCCAATGCAGAGCATGATAAAGCAGCCCAGAAGGACCATGACTCCTTGAAGTCCATCGTGTTTTCCTTGCTCTCCAGGTCCTTCATCCACTTGTTCCTTGCACAGGGCATCGGCAGTCATGGATGATGCTCCCTGGTCAGGGCACCAACCTCAGTGGGTGGGTTTGGCAAATGGGGGGGATCTGTTTCAAGTTCAGAGCCCCTCTTTGCCCCCCAAACCTTCCCCAGTGGTGGGGAGAGATGGGATGAGTCAGGCACACAGCCCCCCCCATGGCCATACAACGCTGTATCTGACACCCACATCCCCTCATGCTGATCTCACGCTTGCTCCAAACACCGGGAATAACGTGCCTGAGGGGATAATCAACGAGCATGGACACAGGGGCTGCTCAGATCCCAGCGTGGATGCCCGCATTCTGCACAAGGAAAAGGGGGGCACATCCTGAACTGCTCCCATGCCACTCTGCAGCCAGGAATGAGGAGTCGGGAGCCGCTTTCCCCTCACCCTGAGGGTCTATCCCGGGATCCCGTGTGAGCCCTGAGCGCTGCCTTACCCCGCTCAGCCCCATAACCCGCCTGTGAGTCACCCGCCCTGCCCTCGCCCAGCGGCATTCCTGCTCCATGACTCAGCCGCAGCCCTGCCCTGCTCCCCGCATCCCATGGGAACACCCGCGGTCTGTCCTGGACCCCCGGCGCTGCAGGAACCAACGATGCTCCTGTTTCGGATGGGAAGCAGAGGGGGAATGGTTGGAAGGGGATCCCGGCTCCGAGGTGCTGCCATGGGAATGGGGTTCATGGGGGGGGCGATTCCCCGCTCCCAGACCCAGGGATAAGTCCGATCCCAGTGGAAAACCCCCTGCAGGCACCAAGGCTGCTGGGCTGAGCTGATGCCAGCGATGGAGACATCGCAGGGATCCACCGCAGCGCGCTTCCCATCGGGATATCCCGGCACAAGCGGGGCCACGGAGCCTTTCCCATCCCGGAGCGGGGGGACACGCACTGTGCCGAGATTCATCCCCAGTGCACCCCATGGATGGGGGGCGGGCAGTGGATGGATGTGGGGCTGTAGCGTCCGGATGGACCCCTCCCAATGGGAACATGAAGCGGGTCGCCCCATGGTGCGTGGCAGCAGCTTCCACACCCAGCGCCGCAGGCAATGGGTTTGGGATGCTATGGGGCTGGGAGGTGTCTGCTGACACCTTGTGGTGGCTCCATCAGCAACCCAGGAGCTGGGGGGCTATGGGGACAGGGCAGACCCCTCCCTCGGCCCCACACATATCCCCATAGCGCATGGAGGGAAGGCAGAGCCTCAGCATCACCCGCTGCTCCTCCGTTCTTTATTGCTGCAATAAATAACCCCCGGTGGTGCCGGCAGGATGGGACCACGCCGCTCCCCGAGCCTGAAGGACACCAGCAGGGCAGAGCCTTCACCAGCTTGGGCAAGGGGAAAGGCACCCTTCATCCCATGGAAGACCCCATCACTTTGAAGGGGGTCCGGGTTGCGATGGGGTTTGTGCCCCAGGGGGCTGAGAACAGACAGAACTCATGTCCTGGATGAGGAGAAGCCCATCCCGTTGCTTCTTGCCCAGCAAGGGCTTGCGGGTGAGGATGGAGGCAGGGATTGCATGGCCCACGGCCCCATGAGGCTGCCATGGCCTCACACCCCCCAACTCCCACCCATAGGGTTTTCCCACCCCATCACACCCTGGCATGGCTCTGGGAGACCAGGGTGCCCCGGGGCAAGCTGGGGCTCAGGGCAGGGCTTAGCAATGGGATTAGGGAGAAGCAGGGAGCTATGGAGGAGCAGGAGGCGATGCAGGGGGCTCGGCCGGAGCCACTACTTGGTGAGCTTGACACTCTGCTCCTGCTGGCGGATGATCTGGGCGATGGGGCTGGCGATGCCACCTATCAAGGTCCAGTACTCCTCGAAGCTGATGCGCCCATCCTTGTTCTCATCCAGGTCACAGATGAGCTTATCGGCTGCCCTGCGGTTCCCAGTGTCCTGAAGGGGAAGAGACGGGAGCTGCTCACCCCTGGACAAGGGGCTGTAGGGTTAGAGGGGGACCCCATGGAGCCAAGCTCACCGTGAGCATGTGGTTGAGCTCGCAGCTCAGCATCTTGCGGAAGTCCTTCTTGCTGATGCGCCGCGGCTTCTTGCAGCAGCAGCGGCGGCTCGAGTACTTGTCAAAGTTGTTCACCAGCACTTGGACGGCCCATTCGAGCTCCGTGCACTCGGCCATCGCTGCCTGCGGGGAGGTAGGGGTCAGGGATGGGGATGGGGGACCCCCATGTGCCCATAAGAGAGGACAGAGGAGAAGGACTCCGCTCTGGAGCCAGGCTGGGTCAGCATGGAGAAGGGAAGGATCCTTAAGGGGAGAACTTAGGGCAGCTCCAGTGCTGGAAACCCGGAGAGGGTCTTTGGACAAGGGATGGAGAGGCAGGCCAAGGGGAATGGCTTTAACCTGCCAGAGGAGAGATGGAGACGGGGTCTTAGGCAGAACACTGGGATGTTGCTGAATGGAGAAGCAGTGGCTGCCCCATTCCCGGCTGTGTTCAAGGCCATGTTGGACACAGGGGCTTGGAGCAAGCTGTTCCAGTGGAAGCTGTCCCTGCCCATGGAGTTGGATGGGCTTGAAGCCCCCTTCCAACCCAACCCAACCCATTCCCTACCTGGGGGTCACCACAAGCCCCAGCGCAGGCAATTCCCAGCCTCTATGGAAGAGCTCCATGGATCCAGCGGTGCCCATGCGCAGGCGCTGCTCCATGCACCCGCCCCACACCATCAGCCCCTCCTGCCCCTCGGGGCGGCCGCCTCCATGTGTGGGTCGGGGCAGTCATTATGGCACCGGGGCTCCGCAGGGCCGCGGGTTCCCAGGGCTCCATAGGGAGGAGCCTTGCTATGGGATGAGGGCAGGAATTACCGGCCGGCCTTCCTCTTGCTTCACTGCACCGGGAACACCCTGCCAGGGCAGGTCTGGATCTGCCCGAGCCCCCAAAACCAACAGCAACCCCATAGCCCCACTCCAATCCTGCCTCTCTGCTCGATGTCGGGGTCCCGTCTCACTCTTCCCAGTGGGTTCCAAGCTCCTTCCTATGGATGGACCCAACAGGATGGTCCTTGTCACGGGGTCCGGCGGCTGCATCCTGAGCAGGATGCAGGCAGGGACGGAAACTGCGTAACCTTGTCCGGCCTTGGCTCTTTCCTGCCCTGCTGATGGCAGGGAATGGGCTGAGCTGGGAATGTTGTTCCCAGTCACTTCAATATCCATGCAGATCTACACCAGCCCACAGTGACCATCACAGCAGTGGAGGAAGCCAAGGGGGCAGCACGAAAGGGGTGATCCAGCACGTTCCTTAATCTGGGGCATCATCCAGGAGGGTGTCTCCATCCTGGAAGCAGGCAGGACCTGCCTGGTGCCATAGACTTGCCTCAGGTCCCTTCTCCCTTTGCACTGATCCTCCCCAATCCATCTCCAACCTGGGGACCTCGGCACATCAGGGTGGTGATAGGAGACACGAGACTCGGCCTCGAGCTCCCTGTGAGCTCACGCTCATCCCTGCATCCATCGGCATGGCTGGGTGCCCTCCCAAGCCATCCTTGTCCCCATGGAAGCCTTTCCTGTGTCTGTATCCTGCAGGACCATCCTCAGCTTGAAGAGCACTGGGAGCTGGAGCCACCCACAGGAGACCTCCGGCCCCGACCCTTCCTCATTCTAGCCCATTAATAGCCAACACAAGCTCATCAGCAGCACTCTGGGTGCTAGCACCCACCCCCTGCACCCATTGGGGTGCCCACCTGCAGACCCCACATTGGTATCATCAATCGCTGACCACCACATTCAGGCCATCCTCGGGGCTTTGTGGCTGATGCTTCACTGCTGACTCACAGCTCCGGACATTGCATGCATCCCGGCCCCACCACGAGGCCAGGCCGGGGCATGGGGACATAGGGGGACAAAGGGGTGAGGCTGCCCATGATCCCCCTTCTTCCTTCACCTCTCCCTCCTCTTTGTCACGCACTCAGCAGTGTCTGCAGCCCCAGTGCTCCCTGCCCAAAGCAGGAGGCGAATATCCCTATTCCAGGGGTCAGATCCCCCTGGAACCCCCATGTGCTGCATCTCCATAGTCAGCAGAGCTCGATGGAAGCTGCTGAGCCCCATATTGGACCACACACCCCCTTGGTGCTCCCTCTGCATCCATTGGGTTCCTTCCATCCCAGCCCCATGCACACGGAGCTGCCAAAGGGCTCAAGGGGATTCCCGCACCCAACATGCACCAGCACATCCCTGGATGAGTATTCCCACCCGAGTATCCCGACGCTGTGTTCCTGATCCCCACCTCAGAGCCTGCGTGTGTCCCGCTGTGTCCGTCTGTCTCCGCTCCGTCTGCACGGTCAATGGGAGCCGATTGCACCCGCTCTCTGCTCACCTTGCACCCATAGCATGGGGCCCAGCAGGGCTTTTAAAGAGGCTCCCACCCCTCCCTGACGTTCCCGGGGCGTTCCCAGGCTGGAGCTCACCTGGGAAATGGCTCCGTGTGATTGCAACACCCAGACGGGTCGGTGCGAGCAGGGACGCGCAGTGGGATCCTGCCCCGGCTCCTTCCCATGCATGGAAGGGGGGTGATGGAAGGTGTTTGGGGACCACCCCAAAAGACCCCATTACCTGGAAGGGGTGGTGGGCTCTCAGGATCACCTGCCCCATTGCACCATGCACCACCCTAAAGCCCAGCTTCTCCATCCCCTGGTGCATCCCCATCGTCTATCCTACTCCAAACCACCCACCATGGGTCTGGTGTGGGACACGAGGTGCCCCATAAGGTGAGAACATCACATATTTGAATCAACACCACTTGTTCTCCAGATTGCAAGGGGTTGGGGCCTGTCTTTGGGGTGCTGGAAACATCAGCACCAGCTCTAAGCAGGGTTTTATTCAGCTCTCAGCCTAGGTACACTGGGCCAGCTAAAGCTGCTCCCAACTGGTAGCTGTACTTGTGTAGTCACCTCCATAATTAATTGTCCCAGCAAATTGTACCCTTGTATGTCTAGCAGAGCAATGGCGCAGTGATCTGATGCCAAGATGAGATAGAGGTGTTATCAAGAGCTGCCTATTTAAGGATGCACAGTAGGAGGTGATCTATTCCAGGCAGGAGCTGCCTGCTCAGAGGACCTTTTGGGACATCCCAGATGTGTCATCCCAGAGGCTCTCCACTGGCTTCCTCCTAATCTCGGTTGGGAGGAAGCAACCGGCTCTCGACCGAGATGCTCCCGTATCGTTGATGCAACATCCCAGGAGGGTGGGAATCCCTCCCCGACCCTGCAGGCAAACAGCTCACCTCTGAATCACGGCCTTTCATTATCCTCCTGGGCCTGGCAGATGTCACAACCACATCCAGGCCCTTATTTTTACAAGGCATCCAGGGCGTGTGCATGAGCTCGGAGCAGCCACGTACCCTCCGAAGCCATCACAAGACACTTCCCAATGGGGTTGGTTGGGGCTCCCCGTTGGTGCCCACCACCTTCAGGTCTGAAGGGTCGGGAGCACTTTGGTGTCTCGTGGACAAGCGCTGCTTCACGGGACCCTTTGTTGGGGGGTGACAATGAGACCCAGAACTGAGGGTCTTTGGTGACCACCATGGCGCTGGTCATGGCACGGACAATGCGTTGCGTGGCATCACCTGCATGGTCAACACTGGCTCCCCAAGGGGCACCGACCACCTTGGTCGGAGCTGTTCCTGCCACCTCCAAGGACTTCCCACCTACAACAGATACTTATCAAGGCTGCCTCACTCTGCAGGAATCCCCAAGCTCCCAACAGCCCCGTCATGCCAAGGAGCCGGTCGCTCAACCACAAATAGAAGCCAAGAGTCCCACGGCACGTTCCCAGCCTGGTGCTGGGAAGAAGATCCCGGAGCCTCAGCTCCCCTTTTCCCCCCATCATCACCCCAACCATTTGACACATTTCCTGTCTCATTAAGCACATACCACACCTCTCTGCTTCATTTCCACGTATTTGTTGCCAAGGCAAGGACAATAAATAGTCATTCCCGTTGTGAAATCCAGCCCAAGGTGAGAGGAGACACAGTGTGGCCATGGCCGAGCCGCGGTGTCGGCGCTGCTGCCACCATGGCCCTGCCTCGGGTCCTATCATGTTTTGATTGGGTTTGGTCACCTTTGGGTTTGTCCCTGCAGTACCAATGCTGCTGAGTTCCCTCCACCGGCTCTGTTTAAGGGGTCTCCATTCCATGGAGATGCCCACAGGCTCCTCCAGGATACAGAGCACAGCAGGAATGGCCCAGGGGAAGAGGGAAGGCGGGATAACCCAACCCAAGGCACTCTGCACCCTTTTGAGCCCATTTTTTGGCCCTCCATGCACTCAGCCCCATCCCAGTGAGCCACCACTTTGTGGCATTCACTGCTTTCCAATGGGCTGCAATGACAGCAAAATCCCACATTCTGTGACATGAAGGGGGATCCTGCTGCTGGCTCCACATGCCAAATCCCATGCCCTGAGCTTTGGGAGTGCCTGGTCCACACACACCGCCCTGTTTCTGCTTGTGGGGTGCCCTCAAATGGGGACCACTGGGCAGGAGCCACCCCAGGAACCAAGAACCATTACAGCAACCTGCGTACCCCAAGGACCATGTTCATCCACAGCATCCCTTGTACCCCACCGCATCCCTTCTACCCCCACAGCATCCCTTCTACCCCTTGTAGCGTCCCTTGTACCCCTGTAGCATCCCTTCTACCCCCGCAGCATCCCTTGTACCCCCGCAGCATCCCTTCTACCCTGAGCACCCATTGCACCCCAACACCATCCCTTGTACTCTGCAGCATCTCCTGTACCCCCACAGCATCCCTTCTATCCCCACAACATCCGTTCTATCCCTGCAGCATCCCTCATACCTTAAGCTCAGCATTGGGACCAGCAAGGCTGTGCAACCCAGCAGTGAATGATGCTCAGAGCCATGGTGGCTGCAGCCCCATCCCTCCTTTCCCCCCTTTCCCTCTCCCATCAAGGACAAACAATATCACCCCATCCTGGCTGGGATTTTCCAGTGTTTTCCTTTATTAATTTATACAAAATTGGTTGCAAGCTGGTAACAACCCGCCACCATCCCAGCCCCGAACCCAGCCAGGGGCCAGCATCCCTGGAGAGGGGCAAATGGGGGAGCACCACGGTACCCCCTGGCTTAGCACCCCCAAAACCTGGCTAGGTGCAAGGCACCACGGTCCCTGCACTGCGGGAAGAGCAGGGAATAACACCCAGGCCAGGCATGGACTGGGCCCAGAGCCTGGGATACCCTGAAGGTGCTTGAAGCACAAGGCACAGGGGGTCCCATCGGTGGCAGGGGGACAAGCCCAAACATCCAAGGGATCTGGGGGGGAAAGGAGCTGAGTCCCTCTCGCTGCGATGCTCCGGGGCTGGGGGACCTGCAACCGGAGGCTTTTCAGGGCCGGAGGTGGGATAACCCCTGGGATGAAGGCTCTGGAGCAAAGGACGGAGAGAGGAGGCTCCAGAGCTGGAGCCAGGAACCCCCTTCACCACACCCTTGTTGGGGATGGGAAGGGAGGTGTCCTGACGGGAAGGAGAGGGCAGGAATGGAGCCGGGGAGGGGGATCCCTCCACCCCGGATAGGGATGCGGGGAGGAGATGAGCCCCGGCAGGAGCAGCGTTGTGTGTTCCCAGGCGCATCCCACCGGGACCAGCAGCCTCTCGCCCGTCTCAATGCAGAGCCTGAGGCCTCGGGCGCCTTCTGTCCCCCCACCGCCTTCTACTTCCTCCGGCAGCCCTTGGCTGCATCCCCCATCATGTCCCAGTACTCTCCAAACTCCAGCTTGGCCTCGTCAGGGTCTCCCATGCATTCAATCTTCTCTTCCAGTGGTCCAACACACTGCAGCGGAGGGGGAGAAAGCATTGGGGTGACGGAGCTGTGGGGTCCCGCAGGCAACCCGTGCCCCCCAGCCTACCCCAAGGCTCTGCTCTCACCTTCCCCAAGTGGGGCAGCTTCTGCACCACGAGCTCCTGCATCTCATTGGGGGTCAGGTATTCCTTCTGGCCCTTCACTGCATAACAGTGGAACTGGTTGATGACGGTCTCGATGGCGCGCTCCACGTCGGTGAGCTCCTGGCAGTCCTGAGCAGGGAAAAGAGGGACACCTCAGATGGACAGAAGCCCCCAGGCAGATGTGCCAGATGTTCTACCCCTAAACAATGAGATGAACACCTTAACAACGTGATCCCCTTCTGTACAGATGTGAGACCCCCTCTTATAGATGTAAGACCTCACTGCACAGGCGCACATACAGCTGCAAGACCTCTCCATACAGATGTGAGACCACTCCATCCAGATGTGATACCCCCCCACACTGGTGCGAGACCAGTCAACACAGCTGCAAGAGCACTCCAAACTGATGCCAGACAGATGTGAGTCCACTCCCTATGGATTCAAGACCACTCCACACCAGCGCCAGGCCACCCCATCCAGATGTGAAAGCCCTCCATCCAGATGTGAAACCCCTCCATCCAGATGTGAGATCACTATCAATACCAGACCACCCCATCCAGATGTGAAACCGCTCAATCCAGATGTGAGACCCCTCCATTCAGATGTGAAACCCCTCCATCCAGATGTGATATCACTCCGTATCAATGCCAGACCTCTCCATCCAGATGTGAAACCCCTCCATCCAGATGTGAGACCCCTCCATCCAGATGTGAGATCACTCTGTATCGATGCCAGAGCACTCCATCCAGATGTGAAACCCCTCCATCCAAATGTGAGATCACTCTCTATCAATGCCAGAGCACTCCATCCAGATGTGAAACCCCTCCATCCCCATGTCGCATCCCTCCACACAAGCTCTGCTCAGCCTCAACACCCCCCCTGAGCTCCCATACCCCTCCACTTTGCTGTGCCACCCCTCCCTGCAGCAATGTCACCCCCTGTCTCTGCTTGCCCGGACTTCTCCCTGCCCGGGGCCAGCGAGGCTCAGCCACCCCGGCGTCTACACCCACAGCGCGCGGGGGCCGCCGCGGCCGTCCGGACTGGTTCTTCCTCTCCTTTGCACAAGTGATGGATGGAGGCAATGAGTCAGTGCCGGGCTGGGGCTCGAAGGCAGCAGGAGCCCCATTGGGGTTGCAGAACCCCCCCTTCCCAAGCAGATTTTGGGGGGCAGAGCCCCGTGCACCCGGCTCCCCATCCACTCAATAGGTAAAGCTGTGTTTGGAGGGAAACGGCGGTGATTCACTCGGCGGCTGCGGTTTCCCCTTGAAACGCTCTCAAACCACATCAGGCAAAGCCCATTAAGAAGAAGGCAGCGATCTTCAGAGCCTCAGCCTCGGCCAAATCCTCCTCAGGTGCGAAGGGGCGCAGAGGTGCGCACCCCCGGTTTGAAAGCCGAGGAAAACAGGAGCCTTTCTGCCATGGGGCATCCTTGGAGAGGTCGCAAGGAGCGAGCGTGCTCCCGAAGGCAAATCCATGGGAGCTGGAGAAAGCTGCCTGGTTCCCTGAGCTTTCAAGCGGCTCCAAGCCCAAAACAGCCCCTTGGCTTCTCCACTGGAGTCTGCCTTCAGCACGGGGCTGTGCTGCTCAGCATCACCCCATTCCCAAGGATGGGGCCCTGCGCTCCGCATCCCAACGGGGGTCCCGGCCCTCCCATTGCCAACAACAGCATCGCTCATGGACCTTGCGCTTCTTGCGGCAGTTGCACTGGCCCATTGCTGCTCCTCACGGGGTCTGTGGGTCCTCGCTGGCAGCGGTGCTGGGATGTCCTCTCCAATAGGGAGCTGCAGGAGAAAGCCAGGCTCAGCAATGGGCTTGGGGAGGGAAGCTTCCCCTCCTTCAGCACAGGAAGGAGCCCTGGGATGCGGTGAGCTGCCGGGACACGTCCCAGTGGGAACAAGTCACGGCAAAGCCAACGGGAGCAGGATGAGTGCTGCTGAGCCCCCCCCCCCCCAGCACATCCCTCATCCCTTATGGTGGTGCTGGGTCACTCACCTGCTCCCGGGGCTGCTCTGGGTGTGCGCGGGCTGCGGCACGCAGGGGTTTTATACCACGGGAGGTGTGAGTGGGAGCTCCCTGCGCTGTGGTGCAAGGCGTTATCCCAGAGCCTGGCCCCGAGCCAGCGTGGGGCCGGGAAACGCCTCCTTCCCGGCCACAGGGATGGCTCCAAAGGATGAGTGGAGCCGTGCGGCACCGCGTGGGAACAGCCACCGGGTACCCCCATGGAAGGGGCTTTAGGGGTTCCCAGCAGTGCCAGGATTTGGGAGCTGGATGGTGGGAATGGCAGCTCGGTTTGGGGGGGTTCTCCCACCAATGCTACCCAAGATGATGAGCGTTGATGCAGTGGAGGTGCCAATGGCACCGCGGCATCGCTGCTGCGGATGGTCCCGAGCTCCACCCCAGCCCCACATCCCTGCCACCCGTTGGGGTTGCAGTAAGCAGGAAGGTGTTTGTGGGGTGCAGGGAGGCAGAGGGTGGTTTGGTACGGCCCCATCACCACAAGAGCAGAGTGAGCCCCAACCCACCACTTGCGGTCCCCTGGGCGCAGCGTGGTGGTGATGGGATGATGCAGGTTGGTTGCCCAAATCAGAGCCCCTCACTAAGAACGGCAGCGATGCTCAGGCTCAGGGAATCCTCCTTTATTAGCTCTGTGTTGGAGGAGATTCCCACCTGCTCCATCACTTCTTCCCAGCTTTCTCCCTCCTCATGGCCTTTGCCAGCTCCCCCATGAGCCTCCAGTACTCGCTGAACTTCAGCTCCTCGTCCTTGTTCACATCCAGCTTCTGCATCTTCTCCTCCAGGGAAGGGACATCCTGCAGAGAGGATAAGGGGGGAAAGGCCATGTCCTGGTGCCCAGTGAGATGGGAACGGGGGTGGAAAAGGAAGGGGGAAGAGCAAGGGGAAGGAATGGGGAAGGGGAAAGAAGGGGAACAGGATGGAATGGAGATGGGGTGGAGGATGGGATGGGGATGGAGATGGGGATGGTGATGGAATGGAGATGAGAATGGGGATGGGGACGGAGATGGTGATGGGGAGGGGTTGGAATGGAGATGGGGATGGGATGGGGATGGAGAGGAGGATGGGATGCAGATGGAGATGAGGATGGAGATGGTGGTGGGGAGGGGAAGGAATGGAGATAAGGATGGGGATGGGATGGAGATGGGATGCAGGTGGGGATGTGGATGGGGATGGGGATGGGATGGGAAGGGGATGAGCACAGGGATGGGGGGAGCAGAACCTGCTGCTCACTCTTGCTCACAAGTCACAGGTACCAGAGCAGCCCCCAGCTCAGGGGCACCCGCGGGGACCCACACCCCCCACATCACACACACACACACACCCACTGCCCCACAGACGCTGCCCCTCTCCTCACCTTCATCAGGTTGGGCAGCTGGAGCTGCACCAGGGCCCTGAACTCACTGGGGCTCAGCGCTCCCTTCCTGCCCTCCTGCCCCGCGTGGCTGAGGAACGCGGTCACCAGCTTCTCAATGGCCAGCTCCAGCTCGGTCAGCTCCGCCGCCATGGGGCTGAGAGGGGTCGGGGACACGGAGGGGGTGCATGAGGAGAAGGGGATCCTTTCCCCTTCCCCAGCCCAGGGCACAGCGGGGGCCCATAGCCCCATAGTGCTCCATCCGGCACAGTGCGATGGGGGCACGTCAGGAAAGGGATAGGGATACAGCGGAGGTTTCCTGCTGTTCCTACAGGAATTCCCTACTTACCGCCGGCTCCTGCAGGCACAGAAGATGCAGAGTGGTTGCAGCCCCCCACGACCACCACCTCCAAGGAATGTTTTAGACCCTATGGGAGCCTTTAGATCCGGGTTTCCCCCTCTCCGTGACTCGGGAACAGGGTTTCCTGTTGTAGCCGGATGGACGGAGGCACTGACGCTGCCCGTGCGCACCCGCGTCCTCCTCTGCTCTCTCCCCACTGTGGGCAATGGATCAAGCTCAGTGTGATGTGAACATATGCCGGGTTCCACAGCACTGCATGGATCCTCCAGGATGGGACCAGGGGGCAGAGGGACATGGGGGGACATAGAAGGTTCACATCAGCATCCCCCAGGCTCAAGCATCCCATATGGATTGAGCATCCCAGGGGGTTCATCCCTATGCACATCCCTGCAGGCTGCAGTGGGGATGAGGCCCCCAGCACCCTGCTCCTGCCCTTCCATTCCCAGTGGCTCATCCCAGGCTGTGATCCAGCAGTGGGCACCGGCACTGAGTGAGAGTTGTGACTCAGCCACCCACTGTCATCACCCCTATTAATAGTGGGCTTTGTGGAAATTAATTAATCCAGATTAATGAGGGGGTTGGATGGAGCCTTTCCCCTTTAATCACAGGGTATTTATAACATGGCAGCCCTGGCATGCTTCCATCGGGGATACGGAGCAGCTCCAAACCATGGCATCGCGGTTCCCACGGCCACATCCCATGTGCCAGCACAGCTCCTTGGATCTTGGGGGGAGATCATCTCTGCATAGAGCATGGCACAGGCACCCTGGATTCCCTGCATTCCATGGGCAGTGTATCCAAGGGGATATCCCTATCTCCATCCCAGCACCCCCAGCAGAGCACAGGGGAATGGGATCATCCCCCCCCCCCCAGCAGTGTTTTGGGGACCCACAGAGGTCACTGTCACTGCTGGGCCCTGACACGCTCCCTGTAGAGCTCCATAGGGATTGGGAGGCTCCCGGTGGCACCGGGCAGCCCGGTCCCCACCCCGCACCCGTCAGCCCAGCTCACGGGGCAGGAATTGGCTTCCTGCAGCCCCATCCGGTCCATCCCCTTCCCGGGATGATGGGGGACATGGGGACGGGACTTCCGCTGCTCCCCACGTCAGGGGACAGGGATGGTGGCTTGGGAAAGCTCGGGGTGAGTCAGGGACAGGGACAATTGGGGTGAATCACCGGCCCCAAGAGCCAGGCGGGTCCGTGACTCCCTGTCTCTGGAATTCGGGGTGCCAGGAAGGGGGGAGGAGCTGCAGCAGCCCCGCAACAGGATGCGGCCAAGTCACAGGGTTGAAGTGGGGATCCCTACTGAGGGCTGTCCCCATGGGCAGGGCACAGCGACCCATCCATAGGGATCTGATGCTGCTGGGAGAGGGTAGAGCATCCCAGGCCCATATGTGTCGCGATGAGAGATGGGGTGCAGGCGCATCCTTATCCCCATGCATTGTCCCAAACCTTCGGATCCCAACCACTGTGGGTCCCCCCAAGCTATCAGGAACCATTGGGTGGCACTGATTTGAGGGATGCTCGAGGCCATCATGATTCCCCCTCCCCCCCCCTTCCATTGCCTCAGCAGCTCCAATCCCAAAGCATGGAAAAGCCTCTTCCCTGCTCCAGCAATGGGCTGGAAAACCAAGATCAGCCCAGCCCCGGCCCCAGCAACTGGAGCAACCGGTTGAACTGGGTGCAAGTGGAGCAGTGGGGAGTCGCAGTGGCTGAAACCTGTTCCAAGCTGTGTGTAAAGCTCCTGGCATGTCCCTCGCTGCTCCCGGTTTGGTAAGAGCTTGTCCCGGGGATGCGCCAGTGCGGACACGCCGGCTCCGCTCATCCCAGTGCCGGGAGCAGGAGCACAGCCCCTCCATCACCCAACCATGGCCCTGTGTGCCCGTGCTTGGCCCAATGCTGCTCCTCGGGGAGGACTGGGGATGGATGGGAGCAAGGGTTGGACACTCAGCCCATGGTGGCCCCATGCCACTGCACACACAGGGACCGGGGCTATATTTAAGCTCAGGACCCAATGGCAATGCCCATTCCTGTCATAGGCAGCTGGGATCAGGATTCCAGGAAGGGGAGGCCGGATCCTGCCCGCTGCTGCCGCACCAGGGACGGGACACAGCCAAGTGAGTGTCGTCGTGTCCTGCCCCGCTTCCCCCTGGAGCCGGGCTTCCATAGGGATCCCTGGGCCCAGGGTCCCCTCTCCCTGCCCACAGCCAACCTGGGAGCTGTGTCCTGCTGGGAAGCAGCTCCTGAGATTCCATCCAGGACCTGAGCTTCTATTCAGGGCCCAAGGTTCCATCTGGGACCCTCAGCTGAGTCTGGACCCCAATTCCTCCCAGGACCCTCACTTCTATTTGGGACCCCTAATTCCATCCAGGACCCCAATTCCATCCAGAACCCCTCCACACCAGACAGGGCCTCCCCTTTCCAACTCAACTGTTCCATGTGCAGGATAGGACCCCCAAGATCCTGCCCATCACCCCAACCCCTCAGCCCCCCATGCACCGGGGTCCCCAGGCTTCTTTTGGGGTCCTAAGGCAGGGATGCAGCATTTCCCAACCACCGGAAGCACAGGAGCTGGCAAAGGAGGGAGCAGGATATAATTAGCCCCAAATTAGGGCTGGAATCCGGGATAAAGAGCCCGGCACCACCCGGCTCTTGCGAAAAGCCACATGGGCAGCTCCCGAAGAAAAGGAGGGGGGGGATGATCCCGAGGTGGGGGGCTCCACATTCCCGCTCCGTAATGAGAGCCAGGATTATCAGCGCCCGCGATGGGGAATCCGGTTTCCTGGCGGAGCCGTTGCTGCGGCAACCTCGGGGCTGGGATTGGGGAGCTCTGTTCACTCCACAAGAGGCTCCTCTGTGTGTGGGTCACCCGATAGCCCCCACGGGCTCACCCCCCCCGGCTCCATTGGCTCCCATTGCACGGCTGAGGACACCGGATCCCAGCGCCGGAGGCGGGAGGAGGGATGGGATGGAGCGGGCAGCGCGGTGCTGAGTGATGGGGGATGCCGGAGGGTGATGCCGGGATCCCACCAACATCGGGGCATCCAAGGCCAGGCCCTTCCAGGAAACTCTTCCATGGCTTTCGATGTGCTTTAAGTTCCCTTCCAACCCGTTCCATGGTTCCACAATTCTATGACCCATAGAGCACAGCCTCATCCATGATAAAGGCAGAAGTGAGACCCAAACACCCCCAAAGTGACTCAGCATCCCCGTTCCATAAGCACTGATGGGGCTGGATGCGCTCCTCCCCATCACCCTGGACCACTATGGGGTGAACTGGGGCACTATGGATGCAGGCTCCCCGTATCCCGGCCCCCGCAAGGGGGGCCCGGCGGTGCCAGCCGGACTGTCCAGCCCCGGTATCGGATCCTCCCGCAGGGAGGGGGCCTGGAGCTTATTTAACGGCCCCGCTTGGCCCAGCCCGGAGCACTCGGAGCAGCGCGGAGCTCAGGTGAGCCCAGCTCCATGGGTGGGATACGGGAGAGCAGATGCGGACCCCTGCCATAGCCAGCCCAGGATGCCATCGGGGGGGCTGCTCCGTATGGTAAATGGGGGGAGCTGGTGTGTGCCCCCCATAACACAGTGGGTGCTTCCCCGCAGCTGGAATCATGGCATCGCAGCTGGAAGGGGCCATGGAGACGCTCATCAACGTCTTCCATCACTACTCGGGCAAAGAAGGGGACAAGTACAAGCTGAGCAAGAAGGAGCTGAAGGAGCTGCTGCAGAGCGAGCTGGGCTGCTTCCTGGAGGTAGGGATGCGATGGGATACAGGGGGGGTCCTTCCGTGCTATGGGGCATCCAATGCTGACACTGTCCGTCCCCCAACGCAGACCCAGAAGGACACTGGTGCCGTGGAGAAGATCATGCAGGACCTGGATGAGAACGGCGATGGGGAGGTGGACTTCCAGGAATACGTGGTCCTGGTGGCCGCCCTCACCGTGGCCTGCAACACCTTCTTCTGGGAGAACGCCTGACGCCCATCCCGGCTGAGCACCCGCAAAGCGCACAGCACCCTTTCCCCAGCTCACCCTCCGCTTCCCAGCACAGAGCATCCCATTGGGATCCAGCTCCATAATAAAGGCACCGACTGTCAGCTCCTTCGTTTCCAAGGTGTCCCCGGTGCCTTTGGGGATACCGGGAGCATTCCCACTCCTAAGCCATAGGGAAAAGCCACCCTGTGCCTGAGGGCATCCCGGTCCATCCATCGCACCGTGCCCCATAGGGACATGGAAGGGGGGGGCAATATAGGGCTATGCGGGTCCGGGATGGGGGGGGCCCCCACAGGCTGGGGCACATCCCGGGCACCGCTCCCTATGGGGCTGGAGGAACCGGTTCTTATCGGCTCACCCAACGGGATCGCAGCCAACGGCCCCCGCGTTGAGCCCCGTGCAGGGCCGCAGCGCCATCGTCTGCCCCGGTTGGGGCTGATCCCAGCGCTCCGTATGGGGAGCGGGGATGGGCTCCGGGAGCCGTGGGGCAACGGCGGCTGTGGGGAGCGGGAGAGGCGGTGTGGGGCTCGCGGGGGGTGTCCTTATTTCCCTGCTGCAATCAGTGCGCATCTCTGGGTATGGATGGCAGAGCCTTAATGGAAGAGCCGCTGCTCGCTGCTGGGGTTGGCTTGTTGGAAGAGGAGGTGTAGGGCGCAGCTTTGGATGTGGGGCGTTGGGGATGCTCTGGAGCCAGGCCGGGAGCTGCGCTGGGTCACCCCGGATAAGGGGAGACCCGAGAGCGGCTCCAGTGACTAAATCCAGGGATGCGCGGAGCCAGGATCCCTGGAAAACGGCTTTGGACAAGGGCTGGAGGGGCAGGGCATGGGGAATGGCTTTAACCGGCCAGAGGGGACATGGAGGGGAGATCCATCAGGAAGAAGTTCTTCCCTGTGAGGGGGGTGGGACACTGGGATGGATTGAATGGAGAAGGTTCAGATGTCCCATCCCTGGACGGGGCTTGGAGCAGTCTCCTCTAGTGGAAGGTGACCCTGCCCGTGGAGCTGGAGGAGTTTTAAGCTCATCTTATCCCTTCCCATCCCGTTCCATTCTGTTCTATTCCATTCCATTCCATCCTGTTCCATTCCATTCTATTCCATTCCATTCCGTTCTATACCATTCCGTTTTATTCCATTCCATCCCATCCCATTCCATTCCGTTCTATGGCATTCCATTCCATTCCATCCCATCCCATCCCGTTCCATTCCGTTCTATGACATTCCATTCCATCCCATCCCATCCTGTTCCATTCCGTTCTATTCCATTCCATCCCATCCCATTCCATTCCGTTCTATGGCATTCCATTCCATTCCATCCCATCCCGTTCCATTCCGTTCTATGACATTCCATTCCATTCCATCCCATCCCATCCTGTTCCATTCCGTTCTATTCCATTCCATCCCATCCCGTTCCATTCCATTCTATGGCATTCCATTCCATTCCATTCCATCCCATCCCATTCCATCCCATCCCACCCCGTTCCATTCCATTCTATTCCATTCCGTTTTATGCCATTCCATCCCATCCCGTTCCATTCCGTTCTATGGCATTCCATTCCATCCCATCCCATCCCGTTCCATTCTGTTCTATGGCATTCCATTCCATTCCATCCCATCCCGTTCCATTCCATCCCATCCCATCCCATTCCGTTCCATTCCTTTCTATGGCATTCCATCCCATCCCGTTCCATTCCGCTCCATTCCATTCCATTCCGTTTTATTCCGTTTTATTCCATTCCGTTCCATCCCATCCTGTTCCATTCCTTTCTATGGCATTCCATCCCGTTCCATTCCATTCAATTCCATTCCGTTTTATTCCATTCCATTCCATTCCATCCCGTTTTATTCCATTCCATTCTATTCCATCCCGGTTTATTCCATCCCATTCCATCCCATTCCATTCCATTCCATTCCATTCCATTCCATTCCATTCCATTCCGTTTTATTCCATTCCATTCTATTCCATCCGGTTTATTCCATCCCATTCCATCCCATTCCATCCCATTCCATTCCATTCCATTCCGTTTTATTCCATTCCATTCTATTCCGTTCCGTTTTATTCCATTCCATTCCATCCCATCCCGTTCCATTCCGTTCCATCCCATCCCGCCCCATTGAAGGACCCCCGCCCGCCATCAGCCAATAGCCGCTCGGGAAACGCAAACGTCACAGCTGCCCACCCAATAGCAGAGGCCGTAGGGACGCGCCTGACTCCGCCCCTTCGCTTCGCGCGCCGCCGCCATTTTGACCGGTGGTGGCGCGGGGGGGTCCTGTGGTATCGCCGCCATTTTGTCGCGGCCGTTCGAGCACGGCGGGAGCGGGCGGAGGGCGCTGAGGCTGCCCCGCGCCACCCGCAGCCACCGCTGCCGGGACCTGGCGACCGTCTGCTTCGGTGAGAGCCTCCGGTCCTGCCCGAGGGCTGCGGCGGGAAGGGGAGGGACGGAGAGCGGCTCCGAAGGGGAGGCCGCGGGGTGCGCTGAGGCGGCCGCGGTGAGGGAGCGGTTGATCCTTATCCGCATGGATGGCGGTTGTTGCCGTTGCCAGGGCTTTGTGCGCTCAGGGCTGTGCGTGTAGGGCTCGATTGCCGGCGGCTCAAACCAGGCCTCACCTTTCTCCCCTGCCTCTGTGTTGTTGAGGGGAAAAATACGCTTTTAAACCCCCATTTTTAATTAAAAAGTGAGTTCCGGCTGCCTTTTGGCTCCATTTCTATCTGATCTATGCTAAAACTCGGTGAAGATAGCGGTTTGTTGGAGGTATGTGGAAGGTACTTTCGGCAGTTAAATTTGATTCGAATCGTTAAAAATAGACATGACAACTCGTTGAGCATCGTTGTAGGGTTTGAGCTGAGCATATTTCAGGGGTATTCATCATTGCCAAAGCACTGAGGCTGGAGCTGCGCTGCCGGATAGGGACCATCTCCGTTTAAATCCCTGTGCTGCTTTCATGGGCAGCTCTTGTGTTGGAGAGCCGCATTACAGCAGTCCTAAAGCCCCCCCATTTACAGTTCATCTCTGTCCCAAGCGGTGATAATCACATTGGGAAGGTGAAACCTTCATGTTTTAAAACTATTTGGGACTTCTGTAACATAATATAGAAGTATTATCGCTGAGGGGATGATATTTGCCTTAAAACAAGCCGGGCTTTCTCTGTTGCTGATGCTGAGAGCATAGGGAGTGTGGCAGTGGCCTGGAGACTGTCCTAAAGAAGGCATTTAGGTGCTGGTTTGATGGCTGGGGTGTGAGTTTTGCAGCATTCCCCGTGCCAATGATACCATTTCTTAGTATGAATGAGTTACTTTACCTTGGGGATGTATTAAGCCCTCTGTATCATGGGTGTAATAGTACAAAATGAATGAATAGAATGCCTGTTCTTGTTTCCCCCCACCCTTAAAGCAGCAGTTATTTCATGTGGGGTCAATGTGAGATCCCAGTGCCGTTTGTTGAAGCTGCTTCTCCTGTCTTGCAGATTCTCTTGAGCTGAAGATGGCTGCACAATCAGCACCGAAGGTTGTGCTAAAGAGCACCACCAAGATGTCTCTGAACGAGCGGTGAGGAAGCCAACAGCAGCTTCAGCTCATAAGAAATCGTTGTCCTTAGTTATCAGTGTCCAAAAAAGCAGCGTGGTTTCGGCCCTCTTTTAACCTCACTAAAGCAAGCAGATGGCTATGCACCTCTGTCTTAAACTGCACCAAATGTGGTACCCAAGGTTAAAAGGGCAAGTGTTTCGGAGCGGTTTTGTCTGTAGCAGTTTAATAGTAACCCATTGCGACACGTAAATCTGGTGGGATGTGTTAGAGCCCAAGAGAGAAAAGCTCACACCCTCCCTTTTCTCTTCCACATGTGTTTTACATTGATATAGTCGGCGCTGCAGCACGGTAGCATGTTACCCAAGCTGCAGGAGGCTTGCTGCTTTGTCCAAGGCAGACACACGTGCATGTGGTCTGGCCTGTAAGAGGCAGGCAGCAGGCCACTGAACAAGCCCAAAGGCCCTTTAACAACGTTTTGGGCCTTGTAAGAGGCAAATGCTTTGCTTCATCTCCATCTCTTTTCTCTCTCTTTCCTCGATTCCTTTATTTCTTCTGTTGAGTATTCCTCTGTTTTTCCATGCCATTGAGTTTGTGCAGTTCTACGGTGGTAACTAACAGCAATGCAGTTCTGTTTCACTTTCCTACTAACCACTCTTGGATTGTCTCTGTGGGTATCGTGGAGCTGGGGAGAAATAGAGCACAGTTTGTGCTGCCCCTGCTCTAGCAAGTGCTACAGGGAGATGGATGTAGAGCCCAAACTGGTACTCAGTTATCCTAGGGAAGATGAGGAGCAGGGGAGGCCTTGTCAGCCCATTTTGGTTTGGGCAGTCCATATTCCCTATCTCTAAGTGTTCTCTTTCACAGCCTTGTAGCCCCCAGGACCCAACAGGATGCAGATGGGCTGCTTCTAAGGAGACATGCCATCTTGCTGCTCCTGTATCCTCAAAGAGAAGATCCTTTGTGCCCCAACGAAGTTGCTAGGCGAACTGTTTCTCTAAGCAAACTCACTTGAGTGGTGGCATTTCTCCTATGGGGCGCCAGAGGCCACCAGCCTGTCCTTAGGGGGATGTCTTTTGTTAAGCTGCCTTCTGGCATTGAGTCTTTAACCCTCTTTGAGGGTGAATTTGGCTTTTGCAGTCAGATTTCACTTTGCTCTTCTGTTCCTGTGATGTCGTCTCCCATCTGTCACGACCATCTCTGCTTATTGCTTGTTCTCATTCCTTCTGCCATTTCTGACCTCAGTAACCTAAAGCTTTCTCACTTCTCAGTTAATACGCAGCATCATTTCTGAGTTTCCAGTTCTTGCACACTTGTGGAAAACAAGGAATACCTAATCCCGTATGCCGTGACCTAAGTACCACTCTTTACATAAGGTTCATGGGATCTGGAGATCCAATCTTGAGAACCATGAAATGCCAATAAATGTATGTAATCAAAGCTTTCTTTAAACACCCATTTTATTCGACCTTGAAGCTTTACTAACATGCTGAAGAACAAACAGCCGATGCCAGTGAATATTCGGGCTACCATGCAGCAGCAGCAGCAGCTAGCCAGTGCCAGAAACAGAAGACTGGCCCAGCAGATGGAGAACAGACCTTCTGTCCAGGCTGCTTTGAAGCTCAAACAGGTGAGAGACACCGACGGGTTCTGGGGCAGCCTTCTGATGCCTGGCACCAGCACGTGGGGTTTCAGGATGCTGGTGCATTGGGGAAGATGCTCTTGGAGGTTCAAACTGGAAGACCTGGAAGGGTCTTGCAGGAAATGCCACTTTTAACTTTAGATAAGTACTGCTTTGTAACTCAGTGGTTCGTGTTGGGGGTGGTTTGTGCTGGTTGTTGATGTCTCCTCTCTGTTTTTTCAGAGCAGTGGTTCTCAGTCTGGGTTTCTGGATCTGCGAGTGCTTCACCTCACACTTTAGCTGCAGTTCCAACTGCTGTGGGTTGATTCCAGTACTTACTGGCCAGTTGAGGCTGGTTGCTCCCATCACCAGCTCCATCCTCTCCTGGTGCACTCCCTTGGTAGCGGCTGTCTGCATGGAACGGAGGAACAAACTGATTTGGGGGTGAATGCTAGAATACAGGCCTGGATTTAAGGCACAGGGTTGAATTCTCCTTAGATAAAGAGTATTTACGGTTTCACCTTTCAGTGATGAGTCCTACAGATTATGTTCCTCCTATTGCTTTCTGGCAGTAGAGCAGAAGACATGAGCACATTTGTTATATCTTAAGTTCTGTGCTGAAATCAGTGTGCTTCTCCCTAACTAAAGACTGAAAGAAGCAGCAGGAGGGATGGCTGGTAAGAGAAGCTTGAAGAGGATATGTAGGGCACAGCATTAAAGGATGTGGGGTGTTGGAGATGCTGCAAGGGCAGGAGCAGTTCTGCTCTGGAGCCAGGCTGAGAGCTAGGCTGGGTCAGCCTGGAGAAGAGAAGACTCCTTAAGGAGAGACCTCAGAGCAGCTCCAGTGCCTAAAGGGGCTGCAGGAAACCTGGAGAGGGACTTTGGACAAGGACTGGAGGGGCAGGCCAAGGGGAATGGCTTTAACCTGCCAGAGGGGAGATAGAGATGGGATCTTAGGCAGGAGCTTTTCCCTGTGAGGGTGCTGAGCGCTGGCACAGGGTGCCCAGAGAAGCTGTGGCTGCCCCATCCCTGGCAGTGTTCAAG